>CAUZXS010003289.1:0-82500 GCA_963585895.1 Sepioteuthis lessoniana | reverse complement strand
TGGAGTACACCTTCATTGCCGTTACCCTCAGGTCCACTCCATTCTGGAGTGGTAGGGTCTGATATGGTCCTATCCATGTGTCAAATAGAACTTTTTGACATTTAAACTGTAATTATGCTAAATATAATTTTCTGATATAGATCTGTTAGATCATTTGCTTTTGTGTTCAGAAATGACTTAAATTGTATTGTTGGTGATACATTGCAATACTTAAACTATTAAACTTAGTTGACATGTAATACTGGATTCTTTGAAATAGATCTGTTTGATCGTTTAACTGTGTGTTAGCAAATGACTGATGTTTAATTGAATTGTTAGTGATGCATAGCATCCTTTGCTTTCTTTCCCTTTGTCCATTTTTCTTCTCTTTCACTCTCCTTTTCCTTTTTTTCTTTCATTCTTTTTTCTCTCTCATTCACTTTATCCCTTTTATCCTCTCTCTCTTCTATCTTTTCTCACTCTTTCATATATGTCACTCTCTCTTCACTTTCATCTCTCTCTTTCTATTCACTATTTCATTTCTGTCTCACTCTGTTCACCCTTTCATTTCTGTCTGTTCACCCTTTCATTTCTGTCTGTTCACCCTTTCATCTCTGTCTCTTCACCCTTTCATCTCTGTCTCTTTCTCTTTCTCATCTCTGTCTCTTTCTCTTTTTCATCTCTCTCTCTCTCTCTCCACTCTTTCATCTCTCTGTCTCTCTTCACTCTTTCATCTCTATCTCACTCTCTCCACTCTTTCATCTCTATCTCACTCTCTCCACTCTTTCATCTCTATCTCACTCTCTTCACTCTTTCATCTCTATCTCACACTCTTCACTCTTTCATTTCTGTCTCACTCTCTTCACTCTTTCATCTCTCTCTCTTCACTCTTTCATCTCTGTCTCTTTCTCTTCACTTTTTCACCTCTCTCTCTCTCTCTTTCCTCTTTCATCTCTCTCTCTCTTCCCTCTTTCATCTCTCTCTCTCTTCGCTCTTTTCATCTCTCTCTCTCTCTCTTCGCTCTTTTCATCTCTCTCTCTCTCTTTTCATCTCTCTCTCTCTTTTCATCTCTCTCTTTTCATCTCCCCCTCTCTCTCTCTTCGCTCTTTCATCTCTCTCTCTCTCTCTCTCTCTCTCTTCGCTCTTTCATTTCTCTCTCTCTCTCTCTCTCTCTCTTCTCTCTTTCATCTCTCTCTCTCTCTCTCTCTCTCTCTCTCTCTCTCTCTCTTCGCTCTTTCATCTTTCTCTCTTTCTCTCTCTCTCTCCGCTCTTTCATCTCTCTCTCTCTCTTCGCTCTTTCATCTCTTTCTCTCTCTCTCTTCGCTCTTTCATCTCTTTCTCTCTCTCTCTTCGCTCTTTCATCTCTTTCTCTCTCTCTCTTCGCTCTTTCATCTTTCATCTCTCTCTCTCGCTCTCTTCACTTTTTTTAAATCTCTGTCTCTTCGCTCTTTCATCTCTCTCTATCTCTTTTCACTCTTTCATATTTATCTCTCTCCACTTTTTTTTAAAAATCTCTGTCTCTGTCTCTCTCTTTCTCTTTTCGCTCTTTCATTTTTCTCTC
Source organism: Sepioteuthis lessoniana (assembly GCA_963585895.1). Classification (NCBI taxonomy): domain Eukaryota; kingdom Metazoa; phylum Mollusca; class Cephalopoda; order Myopsida; family Loliginidae; genus Sepioteuthis; species Sepioteuthis lessoniana. Next base: position 80,960 of record CAUZXS010003289.1, on the reverse strand, counting down.
TCTTCATTCTTTTATCTGTCTCTCGCTCCCTCTATCCTTTTCTCCTTCCTTTTTTTGTCTTTTCGTCCTCCTTTTTCCTCTTTTTTTCTCTTTTTTCCTCTTTTCTTCCTCCTTTTTTCTCTTTTCTCCCTCCTTTTTTTCTCTCTTTTCTCCCTCCTTTTTTTCTCTCTTTTCTCCCTCCTTTTTTTTCTCTCTTTTCTTCCTCCTTTTTTTTTCTCTTTTCTTTGTTTTGTGTATGTGTACCTCCCTTCATTCTTCTCTTTTGCCTTCTCTTTCTCTCCCTCTCCAACATATTACTTGTGTAAGATAACTTAATTTTATTTAAAATCTTATTTCATCAAACTGCTATTTGGCATCATTTGCATCCAATCTTCAAACCAACATTTGATTTATAGTTGCTGAGAATAAGAAGAAGGTTAATTGAGTGGAAGGCAATATAGCTGTATTTTCAATTACATTACAGCAATAGTCAGTGCAAGTGGGCAGTTGTATGGTTACCTGTTCTGGTCTTTAACCAAAGAAGATAGCAGGGAAAGAAGAGTGCTGGATAATACATGGCAGATGTGGACAATGCTCAATCTGTTGTGCTAAAGAGATTGACCATTATGAATGCTTGCAACCTGCTCAGGTCTATTCATTCCAGGCTGTGAGGAGTGCACATAAAGGCCAATGCTTGTGCATTGGTTCTGACAGTTAACAAATGGGTCTTGTTATTATAGCATATTCCTCTCTCATTGGTTGGAAAGGTTAACAAAAAGGTGATCAACAAAAATGACATGTTAGTGACTCGCTTTCTCTCTCTGATTGAATAAAGTTTCCACAAGTTAAAATATCTGTCTTTAAATTGACTGCATCAATGAAACTGAACAATGACTGATCAGCCAAATTGGCTGGGGCTGTAGAATACACTGACTGCATCTCTGCAGAGAGGGTAAGACACCCCCACACCACAATGAGTGTCCTGGATATGACACTAAACAATCTGATGGTGAGGCTCCAGTAATGCTGGAGTTTTGGGAAATGTAGAGTACCCCTTCATTGCCATCGCTTCCAGATCCACTCTGACTCGGAGTGGTAGCACCTGATAGGGTCCTATCTATGGGTCAAATAGAACTGTTTGATATTTAAACAGTTAAAAGTGCAAACAAAATACTTATGCTAAATTGATTTATTAGAAATAGAAGTGTTTGATCATTTAACTCTTTGTAAACAAATGACTTATGTTTAATTGAATTGTTAGTAATATATAACATTACTTGTAACTATTTAACTTTGTTGACTTATATATATCAAATATGTATGATTTGTAAACATATGAATAAACCAGATTTGGTATTAAATAACCTACAATGGTTGATATACCATAAAACCAAACCAACCTAAACTAATGACTGATTTTGTTTGTATGTATTCACCCAACCCCTTCACCATGGGCAGAATGTGACACAAGGTCAATTTTTGAGCAGAGTACAGCTAGTTTGAATTCCGTTTTTCTTCTAGATTGGTTACCCTACCAAGACTAAAGAGCCCAGTTCATCGTACTATTTTTATTAAAGATTCTTACCCTTTTCAAGGGCATTATTACAAAGTGAAATGCAAACAGCCTCATGTAGGACTTGAACCTGGGTGGCCAATTCCATTTCCTAAGACACTAGCTAAGTGCATCTGATTTTCTGAGTAAAATGAGATATCTAGTCTTTCTACTTAAGTGTGTGCTATATGATAGATCACAGCTAATTGTTGTTTAATATTATTAAGTTATTAGAAATTATATTTATGTGATTGTTTAATCTTTATTATAATAATGATGATAATAGTATTAATGATATTAAGGCACATGTGTTGTGTAATGGTTATTATTGTAGTTGGTGAACTCAGTGATTCAAATTCAAATCTTGGATGAGGCTGTTCACATTTCACTTTGCACTAATGCCCTTTGGAAAGGTATGTATCCATCACTTTTTCCTCTGAGTGAATAGTGGAGCAGGCTGGGCTCTTTAGCCTTGGTAAGACAACCAGTCTAGAAGATAAGGAAAGTTTGAATTCAAAAGCTCACGTTAGTTGTTCAGGAGAATCTGTGACACCATTCTTCTGTTATCAATTCATTCAGAAAGTGTGGCTGGTTTTGCATAATTCTTCATCACTATAAATGAATCGCCTCTTTAAGTTGTTTAACTGAACTTTTGGGTACATGTATGTCATCTGCATTAAGAAAGTGACCATAATGAAATTTTGTTGTCTCTTGTTTTTATCCAGATTTATAGATTTATTTTCACCTTGTTGGTAAGAAGTTTTTATTTCATGTCTAATATTAGAATTAAATCTTTTCACTTATTGAAGGGTTATCAATGGCCTTTACTTATCTTTTAATACTGAGTTTCATTTTAAAAATATGACTAAGACGACTACATTTCCTGATAAGAATTAGTTTTCTTTAAAATTTAAAGGTCTGTCTTATGATATCATCAGACTAATGAACTAAAATTTATATTTTCATTATTCAGGTTAATGAATTTTGATGAACCACCTTTTTTTTAAAAAGCATTTGCTGTTGTATTGGGTGTTAATACTAATAGTTTTGAATATATTATTTGACATGCTGATTGGTCAATACTGATATAAATAAAATCTCACACCCTTTGGTTTATTTTCTTTCTTTTCTAGTACTTTGTTTTATTACATTTTACTTTTATTCGAACCGTCTCTGATATTAAATTGAGTCCACTTTCCTCCTCTTTCGGATTTCATCACTTTTCTTTCTTTCTTTCAATTGACTTCTTTTTTTTCTACTTTCTTTCTCCTTCTTTCAGACTAACTTTTTCTTTTTCCTCTTTGTTTCCTTATATTTTGTTTTTCCTTTTCTTATTCTACTTTCATCCTCTGTCAAGCTTCATCTTTCTTTTCTTTATTCATTTCTTTTTTCTTTCCCACTCTTTTAAGTAATTTCTTCCTTTTTCTTTTTACTTTCAAGCCACTTTTGTTTTATTATAATTTCCTTACTTCTTCTACTTTTCTACTTCTTCTTTATCACTTCTTTTTCTGCATTCTGTTCTTTTTGTTCAATCTATACAATATGCATTCAAAAAGAATCAATAAAGCTGTATTTACTGCTAATACTACTAATTATTGAACAGATTTATTTGATCCAGAGATAGAACCTTAACAGATATTACTTTTCTGACTCAGAGTGGACCTGGGAGTAATGACAATGAAAGAGTTCTCCACACTCCTATAGCTTCAGAGCTGGAGCCTCATCATTAGAAGTCAGCTAGTATCATACCCAGGACACTCTCACTTAATGAGACAAATGTCCAATTTTTAATGGGTACCATCAGATTGATTGCTTTTTCAACTTTCTTGTCTTTTTCTTTCATTAATAATCTTTGTAGTTGTTCCTTCAGAACAACTTTAAATACCAATCCATTCTTGCTTTCATTTATTACCAGTGTTTTCAAAAAGCCAAACAATAAAAACTCATGTTGAGTCAAGCATAGAAATTCATAATGTATAGTTGGTTGATACTATGATGAGTCAAAAATTTTACCATATCCTAGTTTATAGCATTTATATTACATGAATATAGCAGTTCAAGCTGTCAAAGATACCTGCTGTGGTTTGTGGTATTGTGGTAGTTGTGCATTATTTCACACTGGGAAAGCTGCATAGATGAATTTGCAATGGAGTCTAATTTGAGCACTTTTGCTTTATGAACTTGAATCAGGTCATAACACTGGAAGAAACCAAAAATATTTGCAATAGAGTCTAATTTGGGAAGTTATTCTTTCGGAGTTTGAACTAGCTCATAACATTGTGAAAGAAACCAAAAACATTGTTGTGCGAAAGGTGAAATGCAGTAACCAAATCAGCCATTCCCCAAAAAATGTAGTATTTTTGTCTCCCCACTTATTTCTCTTTGCTTCTCTTCACTTCCAAAATGAATTGCTCATAATTCCACTTTTCAATTAATTTATTCCCTGGGATCTAGTGCTGACTCCCAAAAGTAACATTGATTTTTCTAAAATTTGTTCTGAATTATTATTTTGGCTATCTCTTTTTCATAATAAGATGAGCCAGCTATTTTTTTACCTTGATTAGTAAAAAAAAAAAAAAATTATATGTTGGAAGAATAATAAAGCAAGATTTACTTTTTCTTTTAAACTCTTTATGTAGTATATTAATTAATTTTGTTTTTTCTTTCTGTAACCAAAAATCCAACTTTCTTTTCTTTTTTAAATTATGTAGTCTTTTCTGTTCATCTCTACTTGTAATGCTGCTCCGTTGTCAGGGCTTAGTATATGTTGACTATATCCTCTGCAGAGGAGTAAAACCCCTCCCCAAGAAAAGGAGATCTGAGTAGTGTAGAATACTCTTTCATTGCCCAGATGGCTGAAGCTATTGAATACACTCCACCCCACCTAATGAGTGTCCTGATTATGACATTAAGCTATCTGATGGCAAGGCTCCAGTCCTGGAGCCTTGGGAAATGCAGAGTACCTATTCATTGCCATTGCTCCCAGGTCCACTCTGACCCAAAGTTGTCGCTTCCTATAGGGTCCTATCTGTGGGTCAAAAGAACTGTTTAAGATTTAAATTATGTACAAACAAATGCTAAATTGAATTGTTAGAAATAGAACTGTTTGACCATTTAACTGTACTTGCTTACAAATCATATATACTTGATATATGCATAAACAGGATTTTGCATTAAATAACCTACAAAGGTTGATATGTCATAAAACCCAACCAACCAATCAATCATCCTACATTGCTTTTACTCTTAGGTCTACTCTGACCCAGAGTTGTAGTATCTGTTAGGCTCCAATCTATGAATCAAATAGATCTGTCTTAGAATTATTTGATAGGAATAATTGATACCATATAACAGTAAATTTTTATATTGAAGCTTTGTTTACTAAGGATGACTATTATCATTAGTTTATTGAAAATGTATAACTTTGTGCAGACAAATGACTATTATTAGATACAAATAATTACTTGAAATTAAGGCTCCAGACAAACTTTTTTCACCATTCTCCCAAAACTCTTGATATCAAAATTTTTTTTTCACTTTATCTTCTATAGTTGTTAATAGCATAATGAAAACAACATTGAAATGTTTAGAAAATAAATATTTATTTTGGTTTATGTAGTCTTGTAATTGTGGTCCCCATGCTCTTTCATAGATTTGGATTAATTTTTAACAAATTACCTTAAAATGATTTAAAAATCAAAAAAATTTCTTATCCTTATAGGCGGTTAGACTTTTTTTAATTAAAAATGAAATTGACTGTCTCACAGTATCACCAAAGAATATTCTAATGTTCTTGGGACACTGTTAATCTCAAGTCCTATTTGAAACCATGTTTTTATTAATATTAAATTTTAATACTTGAAACCATACAGCTGTGTTCAAATTATTTGTATTTGATAGAAATACTTAATATCCTATAACTGTGTACAAAAAACAACTATACAAAAAATGTAAAATGTACACTGAGCACAATTCCCTAACCTATGTATAAAATAACCCTAAACAGGTTGACAGGTGATTAAAATCAATTATTCACTCTACCTATAGTAACAGCACATAAACAATCTTTGTTTTTCTTGAATCAGCAAGATAAACATGACATTAAAGATGAATTTAGATTTTTTCATAATTCGGATAAATATAGATTTTAATAGCAAGAATTTGGTTTTGGCTTTTTCAGATTTTTTTTCCTGCCATATGTCTTACTTAATAATTTATTTAGCATTTATATCATTTTGTTGGTTTTCTGTTTTAATAGAAATGAATGTGACAAAAATGTCTTTTGCAATGAAAAGAAGTGATATATCAATATTTTTATTTTATTTTAGTGTCTATTGCGCTAAATATATAAATTAAAAAAACAGTTTTTATTTGGTGCAGTTTACAATTGTATGAAAATTTCTGTATCATTATTTTTATTTTTTCCTAATTGGTAGGGTTTAGAATACATTGACTGCATCCTTTGCAGAAAGAGTAAGATCCCCCCCCCAAAAAAAAAGGGGCGTTTTGGGTATGACTCTTAACTACATCTGGTGGTGGGGCTCCAGTTGCCATCACTCCTATTTCTACTCTGACCTGGAGTGGTAATACCTGTTAGGGTTCCATCTCTGGGTCTAAAGATCATTTTGAAAATTATTTGTATTGGATAGGAATATTTGAAACCATGTGTGTGCAAGCAAATGATTAATATTATCATTAGATAAGAATAATTACTTGGAACCATATCTGTATTTAAATCATTACTATTAGATTGGAACACTTGAAACCCTATAACTGTGTGCAAATTATTTGTATTAGATAGGAATACTTGATATCATATAACTGTATACAAACATAATTATAGACAAAAAAGAGCAATGGAACATTGAAAATATAGTTATAATTAGAATCAGATATCTATAAGTGTGATGTAATCCCATTGTTACTATTACTTGAAGGTCCACTCTAACCTGGAGTGGTAATACCTGTTACTTGAAGCCATATAATTGCATACAAAATTACTGGCTTTGGCATTTAATACCTCAACAAAGTTTTGACATGCTGTAAGACTGCATTCAGCAGTAAGGCTCTAGTTCTGGAGAGTGGGGAATCTTCCTTTTCTTATCCTTACTTCAAGGTCCAATCTGACCCGGAGTGGTAGTAACCATTAAGGTCTTATCTCTCTGTCTGATAGATCTGTTTGAAAAGAATTCGTATTAGACAGGAATATAAATAAAGAATTTGATGACTGACTTATTATTGGAGAAATAATTCTCATATACCATACTTGGAGTTTGAATTTCTCAAGAGCAATAACTATTTAATGCTAATTATAAAGTACTTCTGTTTATTTATTTGCAATTGATTATATGAGATTTTTGTGAAAAGTTCATAGGGCTGACCGAGATGCTAGATTGTGACTAAATGAAGTTTATTTTTCAACATAGTCCCCCCTTATGGTCTACTTCTTCCATGCTGGGCTTAGATTCCATTGGTAGAAAAACTCATCAACAGCAGATATGACATGATCGTATGAATGTTTCAGCCCACCCTTGTCACAAATTCTTTTAACAGAATGTGTGGGTTATTATAATTTTTGTTAATGTCTTTTATGAGATGAGATGAACAACAAATTAGCATAAACCCTGTCTCTTGGTTATTTGTGATGTTTAAGTGGCATTTAGTTATCTGCTTAAAATTATGCACCATATGTACTTCATTAATGAAAGGCTTTGTATCATGAATGACCCCTAATTTTTAGTTTCAAAAAGTTGTTTTTATATCTTGCTTGTTATGAACAACCTCTAATTTTTGACTATGCAAGCTTACAAAAATGTTTCTTCAACATCAAATTGTTATATTGCCTCGGTTCTTTTTAAAATAACATCATCCAACTCCTCTCTTTACATTCTTCTCTCTCAGGCTGGGCCTGCCATCATTTGGTGTCATCTTGTTTTCAGTTGTCTTCTCTCATTTCATCCTGTCCTCTTGACCCCACACTGTTTTAAGATATTGCTGAGATGCATCACAATGAGACTTCTTTTATGTACATATTTTATTATCTTGACAACTTATATACATAACCAGTTTTGCAAATACCAGAGAGCCTGAGATGGAAACTTAGATAACTGCATTCTCTGTGTTTTCTCTGCTGACTGAAGGAAAGTTATAATCTACTTCTAAATTTTCAAGAATCACTCAATCAAGTGACTGCGATTATCCAATTCCGGCCAAATTCTCAAATGATCTTGGAGTCATCATCTGTCAATTACACTAGGTGACACCTTAATGGTTGGAATCTTTTTAAACTTATCTACTCTACATGCCAAATAAAATTCAGTCAATCTATTATTTAACAAAATGACATAAAAAGAAAGCATGCAAACACTTACCACATTTCCCAACATATAACATGCATAACCTTTACAAAGATATTTGAGGGACTACCACCCACTGCTAACCTTCCAAAATTCATAGTTTTCAATTTCAAACTTCAGTTGATAACTTTCTTTTCATAAATACCAATGAATAGGACACAAAGAGAGTGGCATAGAATTATTTTAATACTAAATGTGTGTCTAATATGCTGGAAAATACAGTATTTATATTTTCAAAGCAACTGTAATACTATACTGTAAATAAACTACGTAGTCTAGACATTGATGTAGCCTACCATGCCTAAACAACATTTTTATTTAAGTTAATGGAGTTTTTACATAACTTTGTTTATTATTTATAATGATTGTACATATTATATACATGGGTGTTATAAATAGTTAACAATGTTAAATAAAAACTTTATCCTAACTAGTAGTCTCTGTTTAGGAGAAGCTTTAAATAGAAGGTTGGGTCAGGACTAGAAGATAAGCTTTGATGTTTTAAAAACAAATCTTGTGTAATGAATGACCCCTTGTTTTTGTTTTTCATTACATGACTATGTACTGTACATTTTCATATGCTTGCACTAAATTTGACTTTTAATTTGAATTTCCACCCTTTTTTAAAAAAATATAATGACCACCAAAAAGCATCCTTTTCAAATTATGTTCCCCAAGTGTTATTTGCTTTGCCTTTGTCAATTTTATTTTTTTATAAGCATTCACATTTTAAAAATCATAGACTAGCAACATTTTTTTGACTGTCAAATAGAAACATGAAAATTAGATGCATTTTTAATTTTTTCTTCAGCTCTACACTGTTGTGAGGAATGTAAAAGAAGCCCATGAAGTACAAGAATCTGGAGAAACCCAGGAATTTATGGATGATGTAGAATACCTATTGGCTGGATTAGGAGATACAGAACCTATGTCTACTCGATGTTTAAGGTAAAACATTCTTCATGTTATCTTCTTTCTTTGAATGCAAGAATTTAATGTTTGATATTGAATTAGCCAGAGTAACTTTTCTATTGGATTGAGTCATAAATAAATTCTGTTTTAGTGAGATATAATTTATTCATGAATAATTTAGCAATGAATTAATTTCAATCAAAATTATATTCACCATTATTTTGAATCGCCTCTTGCCATTCATCAAGTTGCTTGTCAACTCTTTTTTCAAGGAAAATTCAGCTGGTTTTAAGCTCAAGAAGTTTTCCACAAACATTTTCACCTGATCTTCTTGAGAACATTTTTTTTTTGTCATTCAAAGCACTTTTTAGAAAACAAAAAAGATTGAAAGCACTGGTGCAAGGTCTGTTGAATATGGTGGATAGGGTAGAACAAACCAACCTAAATTCAGTATTTTTTCCTGTATGATTCTTGCTGAATATGACCTTGCATTGTCAGAAAGAAGGACATTTCTCCTATTGACGAGTGCAGGGTGTTTTCATGGAAGATTTTTATGCACACTTTGCAGCTGTTGAGATTATGTCTGCATTGAGTGTCTGATTGTGGTTTAAAAACTCAAAATCAATAATACCAATGATCCTTCCATACACTCAGCATAACTTTTCTTCCATGAAGCTCTGCCTCTGGAGTAGACTGTGGAAATTCATCCTTGTCAATCCGCTGCCTTTTGCATTGAACATTGTCAGAAAAGACCCGTCTTTCATCACTTGTAATGATATTCTTGAGAAATGAGTAATTTCACTGCCTTGAAAGAAGACTTGTTGTTATGGATATGTAATCTTCCTTATTCTTCTCACTAAGTGTATGAGGAAGCTAAATGCCCAGCTTTCTCACTTTTTCTATCCTTTTCAGGTGATAGTAGATTGTAGATTGAGATGTGTTGTGGTCAAGTTTTAATTCTTGAGTATTTTTTTGCATTTCATCAATTCTCTTAAAACATCTTTATTGAGGTCTAATGAATGTCTTTTTCTGGGTTCATCTCTAAATGAGGTATTGCTAGAAAGATACTTTGAAAACCATTTTTGGACTTAATTCGTTAATGACTCATTGGCCATAAACACTAGAAATTTTCTTAGCTGTTTCCACAATGTTTTTGTTATTCTTAAATCCCCACAAAATTACATGTCAAATATGCACTTTTAGTTCCTCCATTTTAGGGGGTTGAGATCATAGATTAAATTATAATCCACATTCTTTATCTACTGAAATAAGAATGACCGATGAAGACACTCTTTAATCATGTAATTTTCAATTGTTTTTAAAACATTGAAAGTTGGAAATGTGTATTTACAACTTGCTTTTAAAAAACAGAAATTATTTATGACACAACCTGACAATAGTTATTTATTTTTTGGTAAATTCAATTTGGTGCTATTGTAGTATACAGTTTACTGCCTTGTTTCTATCACAAGTGTTGTATTCTCACATGCATATACATCTACATATACACATGCATATACATCTACATATACACATGCATATACATGAAGAAAAAATCATAACATGATAATAAAGACGAGGGAAGACTTCCTTAAAAAAATATACTTCTCACTTTATTGCAACGTTTGCATGGGAGAGGGAGTTGGAGACCGAACAGAACTGCAATATTGACCCCCACTCTTATGGCCATCAGCGTTGTGTCTTTCTCGTTCTCCAGGTTTGCTCAACCGGAGGCCCAGAGGCCCACTCTGCAGGGTGCAGGCTTTCTCTACTGCATGTTGTCACCAACGGGTCTCCAAACTCCATCGGGGGTCCCGAGGGCCCCTTCGGCCTGATGTGGCTTTCCCTACCACATCTCGTCTCTAACTTGTCTGATCTCCAATTCATCTTCACCGAGTTATATAATAGTTCAATCGCCCACTCAATCTTTGGAATGGCATGTTTGATCGTCATCAAGCAGAAATAACTGTCATGCAATTCAGAGGTCACTCTCTTCTGGTGCATCAGTCTATGAGTGTATCATGGGCTTTTACCTTGTCCCATTTCGTCAGCCAAATCCGCCTACGCGATTTCTTTCGATTACTGGCCATTGGAATGTGTCACTTCCTTCCAGTGCATCACTTTGGAATGGCATGTTTGGCCGGGTCGAAGGTCACTATACAACAAGAAGACTCATCATCCAAATGCTTAGGTTAACCATATACAAAAATATGGAAGATCTCAAATTCAATAGCACTGTTAGTTCATTTAAATGTTTTTCTATGACTGGAAGATCAGAGAATCAACAAAGTGCATTCACACATTCACCGATGTGCATCAAAATGTGATTGGGAATATCTTTTAAAATAAAAGATGCTATTAATACTATGAGTGTAAAATCAGTTCAAGATGCAATGATTGAGGTTTTTTCTTTCTTATATAACTTATTTATTTGTACCAGTAGTTTTTTCTTGAATAAGTTGTATTTTAGCAACATCCTATTTTAGATAAATATATATATATATATATGTGTGTGTGTGTGTGTGTGTGTGTGTGTGTGTATATATATATATAATTTGCACAAGTCTATGAATGTTAGCAATGACATCTCAACTTTACTTTTGATATGTCCTGCCAACAGGACTCAGAAAACACTGTTTGTCTCTTCTGCAGAGTGTTTTGGGTATGAAACTAAATTGCATCTGATTGTGAAGCTCAGGTTGGCAGATCTGGGAAGTATGGAAATATGTGGATTACATAGATTTGTTAAAAAAATTATTTGTATTCCATAGGACCCCCCCCCCCAAAAAAAAAACAACAACAATAGCAAGTATACAAAAAATGTAATTATGAATGCATAATGATTGTGATTCCCTAACCTCTTGGGCTAAAATAATTCTAGACAGGTTGAGTTGATATGCCATTAAAATCAATCCAATGATGATTGAAAGTACTCAATTTCTATATAAGCTTCTATTCTAGTAAAAAAAGAAAAAAAAATGATATAAAAAAACAAATTTGTCTTCAACAAAACTGGTTTACACACTTTGAGATGTGTGGGAGTAATATTTCTAAAAATCAGGCATGGCTTTTTTTCTTTTAAAAAGAATCTTATTTAGCTCGGACATATATTTGAGACAATAAAAATTTCTGTTGAAACTAGATTTTGTATTTTAGTATTGTTTTATTTATTTTAAAAAAGTTAGCTTGAAAATAAGTCTTATAGTGGAAAAAATGAGTTTTATCTTGTTTTTTTTTTTTTCTTCTTTTTGCCTTAATGTAATTTCTCAAAAAAATGATTTCAGTGTCATTGGATAGAAACTAATCCTTCATTATATTCTTGTTCAGTTAGCATGGAAATCTTTGTGGTTCAAAAATCCCCACTTCCAAGGAACTGTCCAATCTCTTAACAGCAAGAAAAATATAAAAAATATTTAAGAAGTAAGAAAAAGAAAAAAAATTGTGTGAGTTACTTGTGAATTAAGTAGAAAAGATGACACTTTCTCTGAAAAATAACAGCTTTTTTTCATTTCTTTTGATTTCTTTAAAACTTTACCTTTCAGCAGTAACAAACCACATTGTTTAATATTTTTAGCTTTCTCCTTGAAATACTTTTATTTCATTTATTTATTTATTTATTGTTGCAACATGGAAATGAATTCTTGTGTGATTGAGCCAAAGATGTGTATTCAGTGAAGGGTGAACAATCAAATGTTTTCTCTGTTGGCAGGAGACGAATTGCAGTCTCCCAACCCCATCTTGCACATCAGCTGCTCCCCGACCACATCCTTCGCTATCTTTCTATCCTGCAGAAACAAGTCCTTTCATTCCCTCACTCCAAAAACATTTCTCTTCCCATTACAAGTCTCTCACCCTGTCACTATGTTTCATTGCCCTAAATGATTTTGTTTTGAGGTACCTTCAGGCCCCTCCCCTCTTATTCCTCATCCACCCCTTCCCCCTCCCTCAATTTGCTTTTATCTACTCCTGCTGGTTTTTCCTAATGTTACATAATCAAACCTACCTAAGCTTTTTGACAGTCACTGGCTGAATGAAAGCTTTTTTCTCTCACTCCAACCATAATTGCAATAAACATCGTTGCAGCTGTAGTAAAAAGTTAGAAAATAAATGAATTAAAAATTAAAGAAATAAATAAAAAACAAAAACAATGCAATAATGACCATGGAGGGTGTTTTCTTTCATGCAATGCGTCTTGTACATGTATTTTGATTTTTTTTTTTTTGTATTTTCATAAAATTCCATACTTTCTCCACACGCATCACCACAGATTTCAAAAACATCATCATAACAATATTCTGATAACTTTTAGCCAACTGCTTATACAAAAAAAGAAACCTTTAATAAAAATGTGTGTGTTTATATATATATATATATATATATATATATATATATATATATATATATATATATGTGTGTGTGTGTGTATAAGAATATGTGTATGTAAGAAAATATATATGTGTGTGTGTGTATAAGAAAATATATGGGTATGTATATAAGTATGTGTGTGTGTATATATATATATTTACCTACCCCTTCATACAATTGAGATGCGACACTTGCCCAGTCGGCTGGGGCTGTAGAATACACCAATTGCGTCTCTGCAAAGTGGTAAGACCCCACTTCCCCCAACGAGTGATGGTGAGGTTTCAGTAATGCTGGATCTTTGGGGAATTCGGAGTACCCCTCCATTGACATCGCTCACAGGTCCACTCTGACCTGGAGTGGTTGCATCTGATAGGGTCCTATCTATGGGTTAAATAGAACTAAACTGTGTACTTATGCTAAACTGAATTGGTTGAACTAGAGCTGTTTGACATTGAAACTGTACTAAGGCTTAACTGAATCTTGGAAATAGAACAATTTTGACATTTAACTGTGTGTAAACAAAAACACTATACTTATACTAAACTGAATTGTTTAAATTAGACCTTTAACTAATCTAAATAGCTTGAAATAGAAATGTTTTTGACAATTAAACTGTGTACTTATGCTAACCTGAATTATTTGAAATAGAACTGTTTATTTGTATAAAAATGAATTTGGCATTAAATAACCTTCTAAGGTTGATATGTCATAAAACCCAAACAACCAATCAAGATGTGACACTAGGTCAATTCTAAGTGGAGTGTAACAGGTTTGATTTTAGTTTTCCTTCTAGACATTTGCTATATCATGGCTGAAGAGCCCAGTTTGCCCTGCTATTTACCCTTAGAATAATTGGTCTCATGCCATATACGTAATTCAAACAGTTTCGTACAGGATTGTGTTGCTGTGTCCATTTCCCACAATGATATGCATTATACCAGAAACCCCTCCCAAAATATATATATGTATAGTGATGATGTCTCTCTTCTCATATATTCCAGTGTCAGGTTCAGGCTCTAGCAGGAGGATTCCGTTGATCCATTTTACCTGGACCTCATACTGGTACAATGCATTAGCTGGAACTGATGTGCCATGACATATCAGTACACTGTCTCCAGGCTGTGCAAGTCTGTCATTTGGGGTAGGGGTAACTGGCTGTTGCCACTACAATATATATTCATTTTTATGTGTATACATGTATATGGATGTGCATATGTATGTATATATATATATATATGTATAAGTTGGCTGACCATAGTCAAGGGTGACCCCAAAACTTCCTATTCAATAGCTACTACATGAATGTGTAGGGTAGGGCACTATTCCTTTCTCTGGATTTTTTCATTTACCCTTCATCTCTATCTTATAAAGCTGTGTTAAGCAAGGAGGCATTATTATTTTTAAATTCTTTGGTATGACTCTACCTGGGATTGGACCCCAGTCTCTCAGTCCATTGGCGACCATTCTAACCATTATGCCAATGACCAGTCCATCCTAGTGTTCGCCAATGCTCCCAGAGATAGATATACATGTATGTGTGTGTATATATATGGATATACATATGTATCAATCCCTCCACATGGGCAAGATGTGACACAAGGTCAATTTTTAAGCAGAGTTTACCAGGTTTGAATTTAGAGTTTTCCTTCCCCTAGACTGGTTGCCTAAGTCTAGAGAAACCAGTCTGCCTTACTATTTACCCATAGCTGGTGGGAGAATAATTAAATTCATACCTTTCCCAATGGTATACAATCAGTCTCATCCAGGATTTGAACTCTTGTTGCTGTGTCCATTTCCTGTGGCATTAACCATTACACCATGGGCAACTCTTCATATATCTATATATAAATGAATATGCATGCGTGTATATATATATATATATATATATATATTGCATTTTAATATACATTATGCTATTGTATATTTTTTATGTGTATATATTATTTACATGTGTATGGGGGTGTATACATTTTTGTTAGTACGTGTATATATATATATATATATATGGAGATATATAGTTTTCAATAATATGTGTGTCTATATATATATATATATATATATATAATCTCATAATGTAACAAATCACTACTCCTAATGGAAAAAATTGCCAAAAATCAAGGAATTATTATTTAATGAAATTTTTAGTGTTTATTTCGTTATCAATGCATTAGTTATTACATCAAAGAAGTTGCAGTTTTTTTTTCTGATCACTTAACTGTTTGACACTCTTTAATTGCTAGTGATGTGATATACCATATATTTTCTGTATATTATAAAAAAACAATGCTGAAGATGTGCATGAGATTAAAAAAAAAATCATTGATGTGTGAAAAGAAAATAGTACCCTATATGTGAACATTAAATTTAAAGCCTGATTCAAGAGCTTTTATTATTACTATTCAATAGAAAATTTTATTTTATTTTAGATTGGGAAAACAATTCTGTATCAATATTTGTTCTGCTTAAAATGGGATTTTAAGTTGGCATTAGATTTTGACTTTTCTCCAATCACAGGCTAAATCTAAATGTTATTAAATGAAGAATATTTTTACTAATTGAAAATATACATTTTAGACAAGAAACTGGGCATTTTTTTAAAAATCTATTTTTAAGATGAAAACATGTTTGATGAAAAAATCTATGGAAACCTACAGTAAGACTCATTTAAGCAATTTTCAGTTTTGTTCCTTGTATTCCAATTGAATATTTATATATAAAAGTAAAATGAAAAAAAAATTAAGCTAAATTTTGTTATAAAAATAGAAAATTTAATTTAAAAAAAAAGGTAAAATATTAGTGTTTTAGAAGCAATGAAAAATGTTGAGATGATTATCAGGTAAATATCAAAAGGACAATTAAAAAAATTATTTCACTATCATTTCATTAAGTTTTCGTTATTGTAGATTCAAAAACATGTTAACGTGCTTTTTTGCTTTTTTTTCTCCTTTTTTAAGTACAAAAATATTATAGTATTTTCTAAACCTAAAAAAGTTGAGCTTTTTTTTTCTTCTGAAATAGCTGGCATTCCATTCTAATAATTTTTAGCTGTAAGCTAAAAACGCACCTTAAGAGTTGTATTGTAAAATGACGCAGAAAATCTTTTGGCATTAGTTTTGACCTACTATTTGGATTCCATAGTAAGTAATGTTTTTTAATTAATCGTTTTATTAATGGTCCTAGTAACTAATTACTTTTAAAAAGTCATTTGAATGAATCTTAAAATTCTAACCTTTTTAATTCACATAACATCTATTTGCTTAAAATGGTCAACTTTTAGAGAATCTAAATCTTTAAAATATATTATTTAATCAGATATGCAATGTTATTTTGCTTTTAATTCTGATAATCATGATGTTACTAGCTTTCAAATAAAACTAAAATTTAACCTTAAATAATAACTTTAATAATTTTTTATTTGTTTTAAAAAAAAATTGCAAAATTTTGTTAGTACTGAGTATACATATTTTGTCCTACTGTTAAACCCATAGCTGGGAGGAAAATTGTTGGATTCATATTTTTCTTAAGGGTATTAGTGTTGTGTAAAATGCAAACAACTTCATCCAGTTCCTGAATTTGAGTAGCTTCGTTCATTTCTTACATCGATAAAACTTGCCCCATGAACACCTCCCTATAAATCTCTTAGATTCAGACTGTTGCCCAATGTTTTAACTATTTAGCTAAACCTGTAAAATTTTTATTTGATTGAATGGCTTTAATTTTATTTTATTTTTATCCCCCCCCGTCACTTTTACGTTGTAAGGTTGTTTTTTTGTTTTTTTTTCGTTTTTATTTTTTCAAAAGCAATTCATGTCCATTTTTGTTTTTTAAAAAATTGACCTTTATTCTTTATGATTACTTAAACAATGAATTGGTCCATTGTTTTCTTTTATCAAACATCTGCTCAAAAGGCAAATGTAAAACTATAGATGAAATATATTAGTTTAGTCTATTTTTTTAGATTTAAGCAAGAAACAGCCCCCCCCCCAAAAGCGAATGAATAAACAAAAAACAAGTATATTACGTTTATTTCAGTGTGAATATAGAAAGGAAAAATTATAAACAAAAGAAAAAGGATTTGCTTGCTTTGATGCTGGAACACACATTTTCACCTTATGTTTTATCTGGTTTGATTATTACATCATTTTGTGTTCATATTATAATAGTTTAATTTATAGGGAATTTAAATTGCAGAAACGTTAGGATAAATCAATTAAAGAAAAGTTTTTCAATATATAATCGTAATTCTTTATCTCTTTTAAGAAGCATTGATGAATTGGCAAGTGGATGTCTGCTTAAGGGATAAGAAGGTTTGCCTCTCTACCATTCTATTAATATGCAGTTGAGTATGTGTTACTTGAAGGAGCTAATAACCATCACTTTGTATTAACTATTGATCAAAGTATTACAAAACGGTAATGGGAAACTGTAGCCCCCCCCCGAAAAACTAACCTTTTTCCAGCCCTTTTGGCAAGGCTAACTGTATCACTTGCAAAGCAGATTACCCCTCCCCCCCGAATGGATATGACACTAAACTGTATTTGATAGTGTGGCTTTTGTTCTGGAGATATGGAAAATGTTGAGTACCCCTTCATTACCATTACCCCCAGGTCTATTCTGACCTGGAGTGATTGTTCCTGTTAGGGTTCCATCTATGGGTCAAATAAATCTGTTTGAAAATTACCAGTATTGGATAGGAATATGTGAACTATATAACTATGTGCAAATGAATGATTATTATTTAATAAGAATAATTACTTGAAACCATATAATTGTGTACAAATTATTAATATTTGATAGAAATACTTAAAATCATATAACTGTACAAACAAATTATTACTATTGTCAAATTAAAAAAAAATGATTGAAATGGAACATTGAAAATATATTTATGATTATAATCAAATATTTGCAAATTAATCAAATTTCTGCATTAAGTCATCTACAAGGCATTGATATGTTGTTAAATAGATAAACTGAACTAAACCTTTACAAATGGATGAAATTTTAGCATTAGATAATCCATAAGGAGGTGATATGCAATCAAATAGACCAGAGCAATTTATAATCAAACACTGAAATTAATCAAATTTACTCTTATACATAAGGTACAACAAGGTGGAAAACTTACTGATTTTTTGCTTTTCTTACATCATTTCTTAATATTTGATGGTGATGTGAAGGTTTTAAAGTCACTTTTTTTTGTTTGTTTTGAAGTGGTTGTTTTCTGAGTTAGAAAATGCAACTACAAGTTAAAAAAAATATGGAAACAAAAGATTAAAATTAAAAAAAAAAAAGCAACTTTTTTTTTTTTTTTTTAAATAAATTGTTTTCTATAAGGAGTTGACAATAATTAAAAAAAAAACAAAAAAAAAACTTTCACAACCATTGTTGTAGAATCTGTTCAATTGTATGTTTGCTCCTGAGAGGCTGAATTGAAGCCAGGTTAATCTCCAGCTTGACTGCTTTTTTCCTCTTATCAAATATAGGCTTCTATCTAACATGGACATCTTTTTCTTTTCTTTATTAGAAAGAATCAATTACTTTTTTTCTTTTCTTTTCTATTATTGAAGTGCAAAAAAAAAAAATATCCTGACTGGCTGGTTATTTGTGTTCTCAATGAACATAGATCCACCAGCAGCTTTTCTTTCCATTGATTCTGCTAAAGACAATTCAGCAAGAACTTGCGTTTGCATGGCATTTTTTTGTCTGTGTGCCCCCCCCCAAAAAAAAAAAAGAAAAAGAAGAAAGTCTTGCACATATGCCATTAGCTACTTGTCCAATCCCATACAGTTTCTGTTTTTATAATACAAAGCTAATTTTATGTTCTTCCCCATCCTTTCACAGAATGTTGTCTCGAATTCTATTTTTTTAATTTTATTTTTATTATCTAATTTTTTTTATTTGCTTGATTTGTTATGCATCAATATGGAGGAGAACAAAAAGCATTATTGTCAGTTTTATGCTTTAAAAATATTTCCTCTAGTTATTTCCTTTATAACATAGAGACAAACCTGATAAAGATATTAATTTCCATGTCTGTTGACTTTATCCTTGAATGGCATCTCATCTCCAAAGTTAGAATTATAAGAAAATAATTTCTTATGTATTAACAATGTTGCCCTTCAGCGGAATTATAAAAGACTCTTTCTTTCTCTCTCTCTCTCTTTCCTAAATACTTACCTTTTAACTTTGACGAATATCTCAAAATGTTTCATAGAAAAACGATTTTTCTCCCACTGGTTAAATTAGTTGCTTTCTCTTGCCATCATTGTCTAGGAAAGAATTCCATTTTTAGATTATAATATTTTTCAGCCTTGGTTCAAGAAAACATGAAAATTAGTCAGAAATCAGTTGAAAAGGAAAAAAACAAATTCTCACTCTTTAAAAATTAAAGATCAGGTTGAAACTTTTTCATTGCTTCTACTTTAACCTATTCAATGTTCTTATATGTTAATTCTTTGTATATGACACGTGTATGACTTTGGACGATGAAATTTTGGAAAAAAATACTTGTCTATAATGCACATTGACTTTCAAGAATTTGTAGCAGCTAAATTCAACCTAAATTTCATTCATTGTTCATTCCTGTCAAGTCAAAACACAGCTGATTTGATTTAAGAGTTTTCCTTCTCCTAGTCTAGTTGCTTATGCTAAGGCTCAAGAGCTCAGTCTGCCTAACTGTTTTACTCATAGCGTGAAGAACAAATAGGATTTATATCTGTCCCATGGGCACTTAACGTAAATTTAGCATTTGTTCAATTTTTTAATCATTTCTTTCTGATGAAAAATAAGAATTTAAATAGTTTTCATTGTCTTAAGATACACAATTTACTCAGTATTTAGGGCAAACATGTGGACATGTAGTTGAATATATAGTTCTCATGTATAATACACACACCTAACTTTTGGGTGGAAATACTTCAGTAGCAATATCTCATCTACTGAAAGGGATGTCAGTATATAAATCGGTAAAACCTGGACTGCTCTTGACAGGTTATCAACCACATAAAAATCTTATCTCTGATACAATAAAATGAGTATTATTTTTAACTGTAGCTATATCAGTACTACTGTATAGAAGTTTAATGAAAAAGCTGGATGGGAACTACACAAAGATAAACAAATCCTGGAAGCAGCACCCTACAAAATAACAGTTGTTCAGCCATTTACTTCCCATTTCACAAACCATCCAAGTAAGACAAGCAAGACATGCTTGGACACGTAAGTGTTGGTCGAGCTGCAAAAACCTTACATCAATCATCTCTGTGTGGACACTAGATATTATCTTGAGGACTTACCAAGAGCAATGATCAATGGAGAGAGATGGCGAGAATCGGTCAAAGGAACCTGTGCTGCTGGCATGCCTTGATGATGATACACAAATAGTTATGGTATGACTGTTATTGCTTTTTTGTTAGTAAAAAATCTCAAATATTGTCAGTCCTGTTGGCTGGAGCTGTAGAATATACTGATTGTATCTCTACAGAGGAGTAAGACTCCCACCGATGAGTGTCCTGGATATGACACTTAAACATCTGATGGTGAGGCTCAAGTAATGTTAGAGCTTTGGGGAATGTGGAGTACTCCTTCATTGCTATATACCCAGATTCACTCTGACCTGGAGTGTAAGGGTCCCATCTGTGGGTCAAGTAGAATTGTTTAATCATTTACTGTACTTGAAACCATTTAACTGTGTGCAAACAAATGATTGATAATCAAATGAATTATTAGTATTAGATAGCAATGCTTGAAATAATTCAACTGTGTGCAAACAAATGTGCTTTAGCTTGTTTAAATAATGTTACCTACCAACTATTTAAAAATCATGTGTAAACAGGATTTGGCATTAATAAACCACAAGATTTGATATACCATTAAACCCAGCCTAATCAGCTGGAGCTGTAGAATACACTGACCCCATCTCAGCAGAGGTGGGTAAAATCCTCCCCAATGAGTGTCCTGGATATGACATTAAACAATCTAATGGCGAGGCTCCAGTGATGCTGGAGTATCCCTTCATTGCCATTGCTCCCAGGTCCACTCTGACCTGGAGTGGTAGCACCTAATAGGTTCCTATCTATGAGTTAAATAGAACAAACTGTGTGCAAACAAATGACTGATGTTAAATTGTGACTGTTATATAGCAATACTTGAAACCATTTAACTGTGTGCAAAAAAGAGCTCAGGTTCGTTTAAGAGTGTTATCTACAAAATGTGTTTACAAATTATATGTATATTTAATATATACTTATAAACAAGATTTGACGTTAAATAACCTACAATGGTTGATATGCCATAAAACCAAGCCAAACAACCAATAACCTTATATAAAATATGAATTTTAAATACATTTGCCTGTTTTGTCCATCTTTGCATGTACTTTCAGCTGACTATATATTTTATGATCAGCAGCTGCCACTCTTCTTTTTGTTTTGTCTTTTTTTTGGTCTTTTTTTATCTTAAATCTATTGGCTCATAAGTGGATGATGATGTAAGCAATCTGCTAGCTCCCAACCTTCCCATTGCTGTTTGAGGAGAGATTAGTGGCCTCTAAGGGATTAGAAGGAAGAAGGGGGCAGAGTATGAATCCTTATTGAAGAGGAAAGAACAAACAAGAGACACCAGACAAAAAGAAAAAAGATGTGGGCATTATAGGCAAACAGATAATACTGACTGCTTACGTTACAAATTAGTGTTTCAGTTGTGTTTTTATTGGTCATTTAGAGAAGCTTTCTCTTGGAGTTGTTGCTCATTTCTGCTAATATAAATTTTCCGTTTTCTTTTGCTTATATGAATATTTCATTTTCTAATAACTCTTGTATTTAATTACCCTGTTATTGGAGCTTAGAATATCCTGACTGTATCCTCTGCTGAGGGGTTAGATTACCTCCCTCCAAAAAAAGGGGTATCCTAGATATGACACTAGACTGCATCTGATGGTGAGTCTCCAATTCTGGAGATCTGGAGAGTATAGAGTACCCCTTTGTAGACCTGTTCAAAAATCATTTCTATTAGATAGGGATGCTTCATATCATATAAATTATGTATATTAAGAATGGTTACTTGGAGCTATAATTATTTACTAATATCAACAGAAAAGGACATTGACATGCGGCTAACGAAGACATGGACAGCTATCGATAGGCTATCAATCATATGGAAATCAGACCTGACCGATAAAATGAAACGCAGTTTCTTCCAAGCAGCGGTCATATCGATACTGCTGTATGGATGCACTACTTCGACGTTAACTAAACGGCTGGAGAAGAAGCTTGATGGCAATTACATAAGAATGTTGCGAGCAATATTGAACAAGTCCTGGCGGCAACACCCCACAAGACACCAACTATACGACCACCTACCTTCCATCATGAAAACTATCCAAGTTAGACGAACCAGACATGCAGGTCACTGCTGGAGAAGCAGGGACGAGCTCTTAAGTGATGTACTCCTATAGACCCCCACATATGGCCAGGCAAAAGCAGGACGACCAGCTTGAACATACATACAGCAGCTATGTGAGGATATGGAATGTGGCCCTGAAGACCTACTAGAGGCGATGAACGATAGGGAGAAGTGGCGAGAGAGAGTCAGGGATATCCGTGCTAGCGGCACGACATGATGATGATTTGTTACTTTAAATCATATATCTGTGTGCAAACAAATGACTATTATTAAATAGAAAAAATTACTTGAGACCATATAATTATTAGTATTAGATAGGAATACTTGATGCCATATAGCTGTAAATTATTTGTATTAAGAATTGAAGCCATAATTGTTTTCTAAGGATTATCATTACTTGAAACTATATAATTATGCAAATAAATGACAATTAATAAATAGGAATAATCACTTGAAACCATATAATTATCAGTATTAGATAGAAATACTTGAAACCATAGAACTGTGCAAATTATTTGTATTAGATAGGAATACTTAATATATAACTGTGTGCCTAAAGCTCTTAAACAACTACCCAAAATGGAAATATGAAAATACTACCTATGCAATTCCCTAACCACTAAGCTTAGAATAACTTGAGATGTATTGATATGCCGTTAAAATCAGTTTGAATTATTCTTATAATTGCTTCCCCACCACTGTCACCTTTTGGTGGTTACTTTTAAGTTTATGATGAAAATTTTTTTTTTCTTTTTCTACACTTAAATGTGTTTACATAAAGAACAACTTACCATTTAATTGTATATATTCTATTCAAACAATTTGACTTTTAATAAAACCTCACATATTTGATATGTTTGGTTTATTTTCTTTGTTTGATGGCATATCAACCTATGTGGGCTATTTAATGCCAAAGTAATCCTTATAGAAGAAAAATAGTGGTACTATTAAACCCATAGCTAGGAGGGGTGCTTATATCTTTCCCTGAGGATATTTGTTCAAAAGTGAATGTAATTGCACAACTGGCATTCATAAGAGTATTAGTACTATGTAAAATTCAAACTTCTTCATATTAAACCTTACTTATTTGAAAATCCCCTAAGATTTTGGGGAGGTTTCAAATAGAAGAATTTTGTTACTTTATTGCCTAAATTTACAGTGTGTTTGCATTTCACTAATACTCTTGGGAAAGGTATGAATCTAATAATTCTCCCTTCATCTCTAGGTGAATAGTAGAGCAGACTGGTCTCTTTAACCTTGGTATGGCAACCTGTCAAAGAGAAGGAAAACTCTGAAATCAAACCTGTTAAAATCTGCTAAAAAATTGACCTTGTGTCACATTCTGCTTGTGTGGAAGTAATAGGTGAATATGTCTAAATTCTTTGGTCTACTACTAGTTTGAATTCAGAGTTTTCTTTCTAGTTTGGTTGCCATAAGAAGGTTTAAGAGCCCAATCTGCCCTCATTAGCTTACCGGTTAGAATGTTCGCCTAAGGCCCAGGAGACCGGGGTTCAATCCCAGGTTGAGTCATACCAAAGACTCAAAAAATGGTACTTGCCTCCTTGCTTAACACTCAGCATTATAAAGTATGGATCAAGAGTAAAGTGGAGCAATCCAGGGAAAAGAATTGTGCCCTTCCCTACACCTCAGTGTAGTTGCTATTGAAAAGGGAGCCTTTGGGTCCCCTTTGACTTCAGTCGCTAACTTTACTTGCTTATTTACCTATAGCTGAAGGGAGAATAGTTGGATTCATATCTTTCTCAAGGATGTGAGGACTATGTGAATTACAAACAGCCTCATCCAGGTTTTTGAACTTGGGTTGCCAAGTCCATTTTCTACAATGATAATCATTACACCAGCAGTGCTTAGAAATAGATGCAGGT
Source organism: Sepioteuthis lessoniana (assembly GCA_963585895.1). Classification (NCBI taxonomy): domain Eukaryota; kingdom Metazoa; phylum Mollusca; class Cephalopoda; order Myopsida; family Loliginidae; genus Sepioteuthis; species Sepioteuthis lessoniana. Next base: position 56,508 of record CAUZXS010003289.1, on the reverse strand, counting down.
AGATAATGTCATATTGAAATCCTTTGGGATTAGACACTTTCGGGAATTTCATATTTCGAAATGGCGTTACAGTTACCAATTCTAATAAAGTAAACAATTAAGTTGATTGTTAGGAAATGGTAATGTCTCTGCAGTGAACCTTGTAAATATTCCCATTAAGTGTGGCTAAATTAATTGCTGTTTACTTGTTCACTTGTAAATGAGATCAGATCAAGATAGGCCATAAAATTATTGGCACATATCTTAATTTGTTAAAAAGCACTGAAAAAAAAACCCCAAAAACATTTTTTTCCCCTAAAGAAAAATATTTTCTTTTCTGAAATTCAAATAAGAGATTAGTGTAGTTCTGTTATTTATTCTTGCAAGTTCACTGGCATGATGAGCTCTACTTGTCCAACCTTGATGACTTGAATTGTTGTTAAACTATTTTGTGATAATAAAACACTGGTTCATGTTTGTGGTCAGTTTAATTAGAAAGCTTCAGTTATGTGATGGCCACTTGCCAATAAAGTGGCTGACCCATTTTCTTTTTACTTTGTTAAACTACTTGTCATCAGCTGTATTATCTCTTCTTGTGCCACTCTCTTTCAAACTCTCCAGAGTATAAAATAGTGAACCATAAAAATGAAGTAAGAAATGTTCTCCTTGTAGGTTGGGGGGGGGAAGACAATAGAGAATGCCAAATTCTGTACATGGGCAGGAAGGAGTTGTTAAAGCTGGTTTTGGATAACTCTTGGGAACAACAATACTCCCACCCCCACTTTTTATAGTTGGGTGGGGCATGAAAAACAGCCAAAAATAACACCCTCTTCTGTTGCCCATGTGTAACAAACACAATACAAAATAGTTTAAGAATATACCAACTTAAAAAAAATATATAAAAAATAATAGAATAATAATAACCAGATATTAATTTTATATATACTTTTTTTTTTTTTTTTTTTTTTTTTAAAACAAAAAAGAGTTTACATCTCTGTTGGCAGGACTTAGAATACCTTGTGCATCCTTTGCAGAGGATTAAGACACCTTCAAGGGAGACCCTGGATATGACACTAAACTGTATCTGAGGGTGAGGCTCTTGTGCTTGAGCTATGGGTGTACTTTCAAAATATGGACACACTCAAGGGAATTTGATAATACTTGAACAGAAAAAAAAAAATCTGTAGCAAATTATCTCCAGCTATGTGCAACTGTCGAACCCATTTACTAGCTTTTTAGCCTTGTGCATTATTTACTGGGCAGAGAAACACTTTGAACATAGAACATGGTGATTTGTAGCTCAAGCTCACAAATCTGTTATTTAATATTTGTGATCTCCTCAGTGCCTGCCACACCCATCCTTCCCATTAAAAAATAATTAAAAAATTAAAAGTGTGATTGCATTTATAGTTTACCGATTGTTTTCTCATGAAAATTGTATTAAAGACTTATATTATTGTTTTGTAATTTAATATTCAATTAATTTATTTATGTTGGTAAATGGAAATTAAATTTGCTTACAAGGGGGGTAGGGATTGCATCAAATAAAAGATTTGAGAAGCCCTGGTCTATACTATGTATTAATCATCCTAATAGCCATAGACTCTGGGAAAATTTGAGTTTAAAGAAGAAAGATAACAGGAAACTGAGTGTATTTGACAATGATTGCTGTCCTGTAAATTGCATCAAAATGGATGATATAAGATTTATAAGTACAAAATATAGAGGAGCCACTGAAAAACTGAATGGTTTGAAAAATCATTACTTGTTTATTTTTAATCTTTTTTATTTGGGAGTGAAAGGAAATTAAATTTGTTTACGAGGAAGGAAATGAGGGTGCATCAAATAAAAAGTTTGAGAAGCTCTGATCTAAATAGACTTATTTTGATAAACTTGAAGTATTTACAATGACTGAAATATCTTTACAACTTTTGATCAAAAATTTAATTTTTCTCTATGAAATAAAACTTTTTCTTTTTTTTTTTTTCTTTTTCTTTTTTCTTTCTTTCTTTCTTTATTTTTTTTAAAAGTAGGTGACATGAATATGTAACATAATCCAGCATGATAATTTTTATATCTTCAATCAGCCTCTTTGATATAACAATCTTTCATGGGATTATTACTTTCATTTCTATTTTTATTTTTTTTATTTTGAATACATTAAAAATCAGTTCTCTTTTCATATTGGATTATGGTTTTTGTTTTTTAATCACTTTAATTTCGTGTCCACCACTATAATGTGTTTTAACCACTACATCTTACTAGAATGAAGTGATGACTCATAGAAACATATACACAATTTCCTGGCTTCAAAGACACTTTTTTCTTTCTGAAGTCTTAAAGAATACATCTTCATTTTTATTACTCCCAGTACCACTCTGACCTGGAGTGGTAGTACTTTTTAGATAGGCCAAATAGATTTGTTTGAAAAGTATTTGTATTTGATAGGAATACTTGATGCCATATAACTGTAAATCATTTGTATTAAGAATAGTTGCTTGAAACTATAATTGTTTACTAATGATCATTATTAGTTACTTGAAACCATATAACTGTGTGCAAACAAATGTTTATTATCAAATAGAAATAAGTGTGAGAAACTATAAGTATTAAAGAGTAATACTTGAAACCATACAACTGTGTGCAAATTATTTGTATTGTATAAGAATACTTGCTATCTTATAACTGTGTGCAAGAAACTGCTACACAATAATGTAAATATAAATGTACAATGAATATATTGTCTTAAGTTCTAGTCATGAAATAACCCTAGATGGGATGATATGCTGTTCTACAATGACATTACTTGACTATTCTAACCCAGCTTGAGAGATCAGTACCTCTCTGAATTCTTCATTCTACTGATAAGCACCATTTTTCCATTTATATCTCCTGTTAAGCACCCACTGTCGATCAATTTTTTTTTCTGAATTTACTCTTTCCTGTACCGCCCTTGACTACTCACTTTATTTTTTTGTACGTCTTTCTCAAATAGTTACTGCATTGCTGCATGCAAATCTGTCTGATGATTGTCTCTTTATGATTTAGATTTTGCTGGTCTGGTTTCTTTCTCAGTAAACACCTCTTGGTTTATCTTTAGTTTTGATTGTTGGTCTCACAGACCCCCTCCTTTTTTTTTTTTTTTTTTTTTTTTTTTGCTTTATTCAGCCAACTTTATCCCTTTTCTTGACTTTACTCTACTGTCTGGCTTCTTTTCTTTCTCAACTCCACTTGACTTCCTGAACTTCTTTCTTCAGCTTCACTTGACCTCTTAGCCATGGCTCCAGTCAATATTCTAACATAGTTTCCTCAGCTCCATTCAAATATACTGGACTCCTGTCCACAGCTTTACTTGACCTCTTGATTGCTTTCCTCACCTTTACCTGACCAACTGCCTGTCTTCAGTTTGACTCTACCTCCTGACCTCCATGTTACTCTATAACTATATGCTGAAAGGAAACAACTAAACAAAATAATATGAATATAACTGTACAATGAATGCAATTCCCTAACCTATAGATATAAAATAACCCTAGATGATTGATATGACATTTAAATCAATCAATCAATAAAAGATATTAATCTCTATTCTATGATACATTTAATTTGCTTAACTTTAAAAATATTTCTCTACAACAATTCATTTTTTCCCATTGAACAATATTAATTTCGTAAGATAGTTTATCTTTTATTGTAGCAGTTACTGTTTGTAACAATATCATGAAAAATTTTCAGTGACAAAAAAATGAATATTTAGATTTGATGCAAATGTTGCCGACTTATTTGACATAAGTAGGTACTTCAGTTAGTATGTTTATAAATTGTGAAATACACTGTAAACAGAAATACTGTCATTTTTATTCTTTTGGCATTTCAGGTAAACTAATGGGTTTATTTTCTTTTTATTAAGAAATATTTGTTGAGGTTATCTGAAGAATTTGTTAACTGCAGTGATTCTCATCAAGTAAGATTATATAATTTAATGTATATGTATTAAATTGAGAATTGAATAATTTCCATCTTTTAAAAGCAAAGTTGTAACTACACATTTCAAACTTTCAATGTTTTCAATGCAACTGGAAATTACCTGATTAAAGTTTGCCTTAATCGATCATTCTTATTTCAATTGTGAAAGAGTGGGCATCATAATTTAATCTATGATCTCATGCCTCTAAAATGAAGAAACTTAAAGTGCAGCATATTTGACACATTATCTTGTAGGTGTTTAAGAATAACAAAAATGCTACAGAAATAGTTAAGAAAATGTCTATTATTGCTAAGGTGTCATCATTGATTGCTAAGTTTGAAAAAGTTAGTAAATGTGAACAAGCTAGGCGTTTGGCTTCCTCATACACTTAGTGAGAAGAATAAGGAAGATCACATATCCATAACAACAAGTCTTCTTTCAAGGCAGTAAAATTACTAATTTCTCAAGAATATCATTACAGGTGATGAAAGACGGGTCTTTTCTGACAATGTTCAATGCAAAAGGCAGCAGATTGACAAGGATGAATTTTCAGTCTACTCCAAAGGCAGAGCTTCATGGAAGAAAAGTTATGCTGAGTGTATGGAAGGATCATTGGTATTATTGATTTTGAGTTTTTAAACCACAATCAGACACTCAATGCAGACATAATCTCAACAGCTGCAAAGTGTGCATAAAAATCTTCCATGAAAACGCCCTGCACTCGTCAATAGGAGAAATGTGCTTCTTCTTGATAATGCAAGGCCACATTCAGCAAGAATTATAAAGGAAAAAATATTGAATTTAGGTTGGTTTGTTCTACCCTAGCCACCATATTCAACAGACCTTGTACTAAGTGATTTCAATTTTTTTTATTATCTACAAAATGCTCTGAATGACAAAGAATGACAAAAAATGTTCTCAAGAACATCTGGTGAAAATGTTTTGGAAAACTTCTTGATTTGGAAACTTGCTGAATTTTCCTTGAGAGCAATCAACAAGTGACCTAATGAATGGCAAGGGATGATTTAAAATGATAGTTAATATAGTATTAATTGAAATTAATTCGTTGTTTGATTATTCATGAATAAATAAGGTTTTACCAAAACAGAAACCATTTGTGACTCGACTTGGTATTTACCCAACCCCTTGGCACAAGGAGGATACGATGCGAAGTTTAACGTGTTTGATTTCAGAGTTTTCCTTTTCCTAGACTGGTTGTTATATCAAAGTTAAAGATCCTAGTTTGCATTACTATTTACTTATGGCTGGAAAGAGAATTGTTGGATTTATACCTTTCCTCAGAGTATTACAGTTATATAAAATGCAAACAGCCTTGTCCAGGATTTGAACCCTCTATCCTTTACACCATATTGATAACTTACATCAGTTGCTCTTTCTTATAACTTACCATATATACTTGTGTAATGAATTACTTTTTTTAAGACTAATTTTTAGAAATAACAAAACAAGTAATTGTTCATTGCAGAAGATATGTTTTTGAAATTTTGAAGCTTATCTTGTTTCTTGGCCTAACCTTACCCTAACTTCAATCTAAAGTGTCCCCTGTATAGCCTATACCTAAACAAAAGTTATTAGTTAAGATAATAAAGTTTTTACTTAACATTGTTTACTATTTATAATACCCGTGCATATAATATGTGCGAATATTATAAACAGTAAACAAAGTTACATAAAATCTATGTGGTGGGTTTTACTACGTTTGCAATATTCATGTAAACATGGTAGGCTACATCAAGGTCTAGACTACATTATTTATTTAAGGTATTGCATTGATTTTGATTGTATTAAAGTAGTTTTGAAAGTATAAATAAGTGTTTGAATATTTTTTCTTTGTCATTGGATATTGAAGAAATATTTTTGTAGGCTAGCATAGCCAAAAGGTAGCAGCTATTGATTACACACAATATATGATAAAAACAACTTTTTGTGGCTAAAATAAAATGAAAAATCGGGGTTTGTTCATTACATGTTTATATATGGTAATTCTCATCTCTTACTGTATCTTAGCAATCTATGACTAGAATTGTTATAATTATTGCATCTTTTTTCTTTTGTTTATTGAGAAAATTGGTCTGATAAATCTTATTACATGCTTTTCTTTTGTACTGACTAATAATAGAGGCAATTAATTATAAGAAATTACTAACGTTGATATGTAAACAAATCCTGTGTGTTCATTGGGTTGGGATGCTGAACTAAATTTGGCTGTTCATTTTTTCTTTTTAGTATGCTTTTCAATCCTGAGCTGATTTCAACCAACGTTGAACGAGTTATTTTTTTTTCTTCTATTAATCTTTTTCCTTTTTCAAATTTCTGTTTCTGCTATAAATATATTATTCAATAATACATTTGATGATATTGTTTTAAAAGCAACTCATCATTGATTAGAAGATATATGTCAATCAATAATTGCAATGCTCACTATTTGTATTATATTGTTATTATAATATATATATAGAGAGAGAGAAAGAGAGAGATGGGCTTTGCCAAGCTATCCTTGCCCACAATACACTACATAGGTAATGCCCTTATCACCAAACCAGGTTAGGGATATTTTATTCCCCATGCATACTCTAAACATGTACAAAAATGGAAGTGAACGCAGAAAGTACCTGAAAAATAATGCCCGCTGCTTTCTTTCTCTTCATTTTTTTTTTCCAGCCCAGTCGGTTATGGCTGTAGAATATGCTGACTGCATCTTTGTTAGACACCTCCTCCCCAACAAGTGTCCTGGATATGACACAAAACCATCTGATGGCGAGGTTCCAGTCCTGGAGCTTTGGGGAATAGGGAGAACACCTTCATTTTCATTACTCTCCAATCCACTCTGACCCAGAGTGGTAGTACCTGTTAGGGTCCCATCCCTGAGTCAAATAGGACTATTTAATCATTTATTATACTTGAAGTCATTTCACTGTATGCAAACAAATGAGCTCTGACTTTTTAAAAAATAATGTTACTTCCAAACTCTTCATTTATATATATATATATATATATGTATATATATATATATATATATATGAGAGAGAGAGAGAGAGACGTGTGTGTGGGTCTGTAAACAGAATTTGGCATTAAATAACCTATAACCAACCAACATTTCTGTTATCGTCACAATTAGAAAAAATATACATAAACATTTTTATGAAAGTTGAATTTTGATTAGCTCATCAGCAGCTGTTATTTTAATACTGACCCTGGTTTATAGGTGCTAATCATCTTATAAAACGTGTAGAGAGGTTTAATAGTGAGAGGAATGGGATCCCTGTTTGATGTTCTTACAATAAGAATGGGATTGTGATCTCATTGTTAACCTTTTATTAACCTTGATATTGGCTCATGACCAAAGTTAAGTACATCGAGTTTATTAGTTACATGATTACATGTTTGGATTTGAATGGTTATTGATTGAACAGGTTTTGATGGGCTGTTTTATTTAGAGCCATCTGTTCTATCAGTATTGAATTATCTAGCCAAAACATGATCATTTCAATCATGTATAAACATTCTTACATAGGAATATGAAAAAACAAACACATGGTTAAGAGGAGAGGGAAAGAACTTCCCAGGTGGTGATTTAGTCCTGTTGGTAGAGCTTTGCATATGTTGATTGTATCCCCAGCAGTATATAAACCTCCCTAAAAGGTTGGCGGGGGGAGTTGTCCTGGGTATGACGCTATTGTATCTGATAGTGAGGTTCCTGTTCTGGAGTTTTGCAAAGTTACGAGTACTCCTTCATAGCTATAACTCCCTACCTAATGAGACTTACTTGAATTGACAGCTTTTGTCCTTGTTTGAAATCACTTTCCTTCTCTTATGTTGGTTTGTAATGACAGGTCTTACTAACTTGACACTTTGGATGAAACCTCAGTTCTCACAGCTATCTAAGAGTTTGTATTTGATAAAAAAAATCCAGATAGCTATGGTTTCATTTAAAGGTTGGTTAGGTCTTTAACTATATAATGTAGTACAGGATAAGTTTGAGAAAAAACAAATAGAAACCATTCAAACAGCAATGCTAAAATCAGTTAGAATACAATGAGAAAAGTGTTGGAGTATTGAGACCTGCTGTCACTTGACATGTCTGAAAACAAGAAGGGTGGTGGTAGCTGTAGTGGTAGTATTTGTAGCAGCCAAAGTATTGCTATTATCAGATGACAATGTAGGTCACTAAATAGCTCTGAAATACCAAATATGGTGATCTCAGTCCAGTAGCTATATTTCTTCATAAATAGATCATTATTGATACTAGACTAATAACCAGTCACATGAGAACAAACCTTAGAGACTAATTCTTTAGACTATAAAAATTTGGATTTTGCTAACCTATCTCTTTGGTCTGTTCTTTTTTATTTTCTATTTACATTTGACTTTCTACTTAAAACCTGATACACTTTTAATTAGTTTAGTTTTTTTTTTTAATATAAAACAAGAGTTGAATACTTATTTGCTTCATTTTTAGAATATATTTTGGAGATGGTGGTTTGTTTTTTGGTGGGGGTCAGATTTGGGATGTGGAAATGTTCAGCTGATTCCTTGAGTTTATATAGATCTTTCTTGCATTAAAGGTTTTCTTTTTTTTTAGGAGGAGGAGGAGGTTATCATATAACATACAGAAATTTTGCATTGTTTACAAGGGATTATTTATTTCATTGTTCCAATATACAGGTGCTAATGTGGCAGCTGTCAAATTGTTATAGTTGAAAATGACACCTGTCTTTTTTTTATTTATTTTATTATTGAATATTATTGATGAGGTAGAGGAGATTAGTATTGTTAAAATCATCATGTAAAGATTATGAGCAATGAGTCTGATATATATATATATATATATATATATATATATATATATATATATATATATGTGTGTGTGTGTGTGTAAATATATATGAGAGAGAGGTGTGTGTGTGTGTGTGTGTATATATATATATATATATATATATATAGAGAGAGAGAGAGAGAGAGAGATGTGTGTGTATTGGGCTGAAGTCTTTCATTTAAGCATGTTTGATTAAATAATAAAGACACATTTTGTCCATATAATTTTATCAAGCTTCCTGATAAGTCTCGGTTTCAGGTTGGAATTGGTGGATTAAATTTACGAAAATTGTCCTGAATGCTTCTGGACCTTTCATTAGGCCATTATCAGGGGTTGCTTGCATGTATAGAGAGTGTTTTTTTTAAAGATTTTTTTAAATTTTTTTTTTTTAATAACCTTACAAAACACTGAGTTGGATAAAACTGAGATGCTGATGAATTTAAAAAACGGACTGCTATCAACGGAAATATAATATTAACAAGAAATTGAGAATATAAAAATAATAGAATAAAGGGATTTCATAACGTTGGTATTTTCAAAATTAGTTTTACTGATTCTTGTTTTTTTTTTTGTTTTTATATGTAGGGCTTCTAGGATTTGTAGTTGTAGCTGATTAATTTCGTGTGCTATCATAATGGTGTTTTCAACTAGAATTTTTTGCAATTTAGGTTTGGGAATAGTATGGGTTTTCAGATGTAAGGCTACGGAACTAGAATGATTAAGATGCATAGTAAGTCGTTTTGAAAGAGTTGTAGTGGTATGACCAACATTTGAACATATATATGACATTTGTCCTATCAAGAAGTTCAGTGGAGGGGGAAGTTATTGGAAATAATTAGGTTAGAGGTTTTAAATTTGTTGAAGTAAATGATAAATCTTAATTTTTAGTAGGATCAGTAGGAGAAGATTTTTTGGATAATGTTTTATATATATATATATATATATATATATATATATATATGAGAGAGAGAGAGAGGTTTGTGTGTGTATATAGGTGTGTGAATGTATGTAAGTATATATGTATATATAGATGTGTGAGTGTATGTGTGTATATATATATATATATATATATATATATATAATATAACAGTGTTGGTTGTCACTATCACACTTTGTGGGTTTATGGCAGACCAAATGTGATATAATTTGAAGAGTGCTCAATATCTATGATAGAGCTATTATATAGTAATAAGTAAATATATATTAGTTTTTTTATATATTTAATAGCATGGAAGCTTGTTGGCGACCACAGGTTTCATGACATTATAAATGATAGTCATCAGGCTTATCATCATGTCGTGCTACCAGCACTGATATCCCTGACCCTCTCTCGCCACTCCTCCCTATCGTTCATTGCTTCTGGCAGCTCCTCAGGGCTACATCCTGTATCCTCACAGAGCTGCTGTATGTAGGTTTGAACTGGTCACCCTGCTTTTGCTCGGCCATGTAAGGGGGTCCATAGGAGAACATCACTCATGAGCTTGTCCCTGCTTCTCCTGCATGTCTGGTTCATCTAACTTTGATAGTTTTCGTGATCGGAGGTAGGTGACCGTACAGCTTGTGCTTTGTGGGATGTTGCCTCCAGGACTTGTTCAAAATAGCTTGCAGCATTCTTGTGTAGTTGCCTTGAAGCTTTTTCTCCATCTGTTTAGTTAGCGTCCATGTAGTGCATCCATATAGCAGTACCAACATGACTGCTGCTTGGAAGAAACTGCGTTTCATTTTATTGGTCAGGTCTGACTTCCATGTGACCGATAGCCTATTGATTGCTGTCCATGCCTTTTGTGGTTGATGAGACACTGCTTCCTAGGTAGATGAACTTGTCAACTAGTTTCAGAGAGCTACCGCCTAGTGTAGAAATGTCGCTTGTTTGATTAAAGCACATGTATTCTGTTACTAATATATATTTACTTATTATATATATATATATATATATATAGAGAGAGAGAGAGAGAGGTGTGTGTGTGTAGTAATTTACTAAGCTTTTATCTTAGATGCCCCACAAGGCTGCATGAATGGAGTACGCAGTGAGAATTGAACTCACTTGTGAAGACCTGCATGTTTGTAAATGTGTTTATGTGTGTGTGTGTATATATATATATATATATATATATATATATATATATATATATATATATATATAATCTCCCATAAATAAATATGCTTTTTTTAATAAAAAGTTTATTTTCTAAACCAGAAATACATAGATTTTATTATTTCAAAATTATAATTATACAATAAAACTATTATTACCTTTTATTTGTGTGTCCTGGATATGACATGAGACTGTATCTGATAGTGAAACTCCAGTTCTCTATCTCCGAAAAGTGTAAAGTACCACTTCATTCCCATCACTCTCAGGTCCACTCTGACCTGGAATGGTAATATTTGTTAGACTCTGATAGATCTGTATGAAAGTTATTAGTTTTTGATCGGAATATTTGAAAGCATATAACCGTTTGTAGACAAATGATTATTAGATGGGAATAATTACTTGAAATCTTGTAATTGTGTATAAGTTATTACTATTAGATATATTTGAAATGCTATAACTGTCCAAATTATTTTTATTAGATAGAAATACTTGATACCAAATAATTGTGTGCTAATAAATGGTTATTATAGACAAAAAATGTGATTTGGAAAAAAAATGATTGCAATAGAATGTTGAAAATATCATTATGATTATAATCTAACAATTTGAAATAAAATAAATTTTCACTTTAAATAACCCATCAGAGATTGATATTTATATTACATAAATCAAATTAACTCATTATTTGTTACCAAATTGTACAGCATTGAATCTCTCTAACCAAAAATAAGTACATGCTTTTATTTTTATTACATGTGTTGGTTATTGTCGCAGGAAATAAATATGGTGCCCTTTGTCCAAATCCTGGACAAAGCTGTTTGCCTTTCACCTAGTGTTAATACCTTTGTGAAAGGTATGCATCCACTTATACTCTCTCCAGTTACTGGCAAATAGTAGAGCAGATTGGGCTCTTAAACCTTGGTATTACAACCAGTCTAGGAGAATAAAAACAATTCAAACCAGCTAATGTCCACTTGAAAATTGACTTTGTGTCACATCCTGCCCATGTGGAGGGGTAGGTAAATATACATACATATATATATATATATATATATATATATATATAACTGACACCAAAAATAAAATTTTATATATAACCTGGCACATCGGAGCAAAATGTTTATTAGAGTTTTACAGTGAAAATATTCTAACTTGATAAATCAATTTTCAGTCCAATTTGTAACTAAATGATCATTTTCTAGGGGGTAGATAATCCTGTGCTAAACATTTTTTCAGTCATTTAGATTTACAATATAATGCAAACAAATATAAAATGCTTCTCAGAATCCTTTATGCCTTCCTAAGTACAAACATCAATATCGTTATGGACAGCTATTAACTATGAAATACTGATTAGAATCTTTCACTCCTTTCTGAATAGGAACATTAATATCATCATAGACAGCTGTTAACTATGAAATGCTTACTAGAATCCTTCACTTGTTCCTGAATAGAAGCATCAATATCATCATCAACAGCCGTTAACTCCGAAATGAAAATTAAAACCCTTCACTCCTTTCTAAATAGAAGCATCAATATCATCATGGACTGTTGCTAAATAGGAACCTAATTGTTTTAAGAGTTTTAGTTTTATAAACTTAGTAACAAAATCCTATCTCACTTCAGTTAACAACTTTCAGTTCCTAAAATATCTTGACACTAAATATTTGTGGAAGCAACTAGTTTATTGCTTCTCATATTAAAACATTTTATGAGGCTTATTTTATCACTTTTCCAAAACGGTTGATGAAATTTTAAATAAAAGTCATTAGTATCTATTGTAGATGCGCTAGGTTTGTGTCACCCACCCAAGATGGCAAATTTCTCATAAATATTCATTAAATTCAAAGACAGATAATATGCAATTGATGTCGAGTAGCAACATGCTGAATGACCTGATAGCTTATTATATATCAAACTGCAATCAATTTCTGCTTTGTTTGCTTAAATTGAAAACTTCTTTCTATACACATTTTTATTGATTTTTATTTCTTATTTTTATTCGAAGTAAATTGTATCTCCATTGTTATGCAAATAAAGAGGTTGGTGAAACACTTTTATAATAGGCATAAATATTCTTGCTCCTGTGAGATTTATTTGCATATGAGCTCACATATTTTTTTTTTTTTTTTTTTTGGCATATTTACATGTGCTCATAAAATCCTTTTTAATGCAATGATAGTAAATTTTTATCTCTGTTTTTATCACCAAGCCATCTACCATCAACCACTAACTCCATTCTACTAAATGACCTGATTGACAATCACCATTGTCAGTGTTATAGTCTAATTATCTTTTTGCTACATCTTAATGGCTTCTGGATTGAATAAGAAGAGGTGAAGTGAATTGCCTGTGCTGATTGGATATTGAACTTGATATCTAGATTAAATAATATTGGCTTACGTCCTGTTCTGACATTTGACTGAAAATATATTTAAGTATGGAGAAAATGTACTTTTTATTGTTTCTAATCTGTGCACATCCACACTTGTAGATTGACAACCCAAATGAGTTGGGAGGAGGGAGAGAAGTGGAGTTGAGAGAAAATACTTGTTGAAATTAACTAATAATGATTGACAATGCTTTTTACAAAATAAAAAAAATAAGTTGTTTTTAATACTCCTAATGTAAAAATAAAACATTAACAAAATATAGTGCTGAGTGGGATTAAGAATAAAGTAAAGGATGAGTTTAAAAGGTTTGATTTTTATGCTTCTGTAAACCAGTAGTACTTTGTACTTCAGTTGGTAGAACAGCTGGTGCATTTAATCTCACCAAGAGCATATTTTTTTGTTTCTAATCCATTCTGTTCTTTACTATTGTGGATTGATGACCCAAATGAGTTGCTATTAAAAAAAAAGGGCAATTAAAGATTAAGATGAAGGAAAATATCAAAATTAATAATAATAATAATAATAGGAAGAAAGCATTTTGCTCTTAGGTGTTTTAACTCCCTACTGAATTCAAGACCATTCAAAAAGGTTTAGAAAAGAAATATCTCTTTTGTTATCTTTGTACTGATCAAAATACCTTAAGATATAAATAAGTAATCAATTCACTAGGATTAATAGCACTGATCAACAAAGTTTTCTCTGCTGAATTAAAAATGCTTATTTTAGACTGAATCGAATGACCTATTTACAAATCTATGCTTTGAATTATCATTGTCAGTTTGGTAAAATGTACATCATAATCAAATGGTCCTCTTTACATCTTTTTATAAGGAACTCAGCATCATTAAGAACTTTATAAGAGCATTGTGCAGATTGAAATTTTAATCTTAAAATACTTTGTTATCAGATCATATTTACCAACCCCTCCGCTCGGGCAGGATATGACACAAGGTCAATTTTTAAAGCAGAGTTTAACAGGTTTGAATTCAGAGTTTTCCTTCTCCTAGACTAGTTGCCTCACCAAGGCTGAAGAACCCAGTGTGCCCTACTATTTACCCATAGCTGGAGGGAGAATAATTGGATTCATACCTTTTCCAAGGGTATTAGTGCTATGTGAAATGCAATCAGTCTTGTCCAGGATTTGAGCTCGCATCACCGTGTCCATTTCCTGCGACGATAACCATGACACCACGGGCACCTCCTTTGTTATGTGATGGCAGGAAATAGAAAATAAATTCCAGCCCAGTTGGCTGGGGCTGTAGAATATAACAACAGCATCTCTGCACCCGGGAGGTGGGGATGCAAGTCCACCACCACCACCATCTCTGACACAAGTATTCTAGATATGACACTAAACAATCTGACGGTGAGGCTTCAGTAATGCTGGATCTTTGGGGAATGTGGAGTACCCCTTCATTGACATTGCTCCCAAGTCCACTCTTACCCAGAGTGGTAGTACCTGATAGGGTCCTATCTATGGGTCAAATAAAACTGTTTGACATTTAAACTGAGTGCAAATGACATGCTAAATTGAATTGTTAGAAATTATGGATCATTCAACTGTGTAAACAAATGACTGATGTTTAATTGAATTGTTTGTTAGACATAGCAATACTTGAAGCCATTTAACTTAGCTGACTTATGCTAAATTGAAGTGTTAGAAATAGGACTGTTTGATCATTTAACTGTGTGTATCTACAAAATGTGCTTACAAATCATATATTTAATATATATGTCAAAACAGGATTTGGCATTTAATAACCAACAATCTTAATATGCCATAAAACCCAATCAAACCAGCATAAAATTTCAGTTAATTTTTTTACTCTCAATTTTGTATTTTATCATAATAGTTTTAAATTTTAGATTTTGTATTATCCTCATGAAGGATAGATTGCAAATATTTACAATGAATGACACAGTGTTTTAATCTTTTTTGTATACCCTCTTTTTTTTTTCTTTTGAAAAAATGTTGCTGCCTAAGTCTTGTGATTGTTTCATTATCTTTTCCATGAATTGTAAACTTCTGAGGATTTGTATGTTAGACTTTTTCTTTTCTTTTTTTTTTTCTTTAACCTTTCTGTGACCTAAAGCTTAACTTCCAATATCACTATCCTGGTTTGTCTGGTTGTTTGCTTGCCAGAAAGAAGATTACCCTTTCATTAACCTCATTGTTTCCATAAATTTACTCAGATGTCAAGTACAACTTTAAATAATAATTATGACAATTCATCAAAGCTTAAACGTTTTGGGGTAATAAGAGTCAATATCATTGATTTTCTTTCTTTTTTTTTCTTTTTTAATGCAATTATTTTTATCTTGTAGTTTAATTGTAGTTAAAGGTAAATGCTAATTATATGTATTTGCCCAACCCCTTTACTATGAGCAGGATGGAACACAATGTTAATTCCCCAGTTGGCTGGGGCTGTAGAATACACTGACTGATTCTCTGCAGAGTGGGGGGATCCCAATGTGCGTCCTGGTATGACACTAAACAATCTCATGGTGAGGTTCCAGTTATGCTGGAGCTTTGTGAAATACAGAGTACCCCTTCATTGCCATCATCCCTAGGTCCTCTCTAGCCTGGAGTAGTAGCACCTAATAGGGTCCTATCTCTGGGTCAAATAGAACCAAACTGTGTAGTTTGAAATAAAACTATTTTTGACATTGAAACTGCATACATATGCTAAAGTGGATTGTTTGAAAAAGAACTGTTTTTAAATAGAACTAAACTGTATACTTAGGCTAAACTGAATTGTTTGAAATAGCACTGTTTTGGCATTTAACTGTTTGTAAACAAAAAACTATACTTATGCTAAACTGAATTGTTTGAAATTTAATTCAACGTTAAATGACCCCAAAAGAGATGATATGCTGTAAAACAAAACAACCAAACCACAACATAAATTTCTGAGCTGGTTTGAATTCAAAATTTTCCTTCTCTTAGACTGGTTGCTTTACCTAGGCTAAAGAATCTAGTCTTCCTTACTAATCACCTAAAGTTGGGGAGAGAGCAGATAGATTAATGTTTTTCTCCAAAAGCATTTGTGCAAAGTGAAATGCAACCTTGTCAAAGATCTGAACTCCTCTGAACCAATTCCATTTCCTAATTCTCTAACCATTATGCAAAATGTGACTCCTAGATGTTAATTGTAGTTTAAATGTTATTTGATTTTTAGATAATTATCATTTGTATTATAAGAAAGTTTAAAAAAAGTATTTTTGTAATTAAAATTTTGTATTTGATAAAGTGAATGTGACATTTCCCTTCATTACCATCTGTCTTAGGTCAACTTTACCTAATATTGTAGTACCTATTTGAGTGTGATCTGTAGCTCAAATAGATCTCCTTAAAAATTATTTGTATTCAATAGAATCATGCCCCCCCCCAAAAAAAAACTTTTTAGAAACAACTAAAAAGAAAATGTTACTAAAAATGTACAATGAATGTGATTCCTTAACCTCCAGGCATGAAATAATACTAGATGGGTTGACATGCTATTCAAAACAATCAATGATTTTACTTATCATTAGTTATACTTTTTGAAATTATAAGGGTATGTTAAAAAATTCTCTACTTAACTAAAATAGAAAATACCTTTTTTTTTTTCTTTTAAACTGAATTTTTTGGAAGGCTTAAACAATTTTGAGAAACAATTTACCAGCTGTGTTGATCTTCAAGATATGTTGAATAGCATGAACATTTCATGGATCTCAGTCATTCTCCTCTTAGTTGTATATCAGCTGGAACTGTAGAATACACTGTCTGCATCTTTGCAGAGGAGTAAGATGCACACTTCCAACAAGTGTCCCGGATATGATATTAAAACATCTTATGGTGAGGCTCCAGTCTAGAGAATGTAGAGTACTCTTTCATTGCTATTACTGCCAGGTCCTCTCTGACCTGGAGTGGTAATATCTGTTAGAGTCCCATTTATGGGTCAAATAGAACTATTTAATCATTTACTATCCTGAAACCATTTAACTGTGTGTAGACAAAGGACAAATATTATATTGAGTTGTTAGGATTAGATAGCACTACTTGAAAGCATATAACTGTGTGCTAACAAATGAGTTCTGACTCATTTAAAAATCTTACCTAAGAACTATTCTTTTACAAATCTTATATATTTAATATTTAAGTATAAACAGGATTTGGTATTAAATAGCCTACGAGAGTTGGTGTGGCATAAAACACAACCAACTAACCATCTTGGTCAGACTGAACTTTTCCGCACCTTGTATTTATTATTAATTCCTATTATTGAATAATCCATTAGAAAGTATTTAACAAAAGCTGCTTATTTTGAATATCATCTTTTTTTAATTTCTTGCATGCGTTCTTTTCATAATATTGTTTATTACTCAAATGTTAGGATAATTGTCAGTTGTGAATTGAGAAAGGAAATGATTCTTCTGGCGGATCATCTACTGAAAATAATCCTCGATTATCTTTCCCATTGCAAAGGTTATCAATGGTTGTAACAGCTTTTTAAAAAAAAAATTTACTTATTTCTGATTACTGTTGCTGGGGATTCAAGGTAGTTATGGGAGTTTGTTCAAGTGCTCAATTACCTACTCTTTTTTCCATCAAGCATCTTAGCATGCCAGTGATGAGACAGTTGTTGATGGGACTGATCAAAGGGATGTGTCGTTTTCTCAAGAGTCTTAGGGCAAAGTGAACATAGACAGCCTCAGCCAAAATTCATATTTGATTTGCAGATTCCTATTTTCATTCTAGTACCCATTATGTTAATTTGAACCTCTTCTGTAATTGGGAAGCATTCTTTTATGGCCAATGTTGTCAATTTACCCGAAAATCAGATTCTTTAATAGAAACTTGGAGTGTGATTGCTAATGGTGCTTTTAATTTTCAGTTTTGGAAGAAGCATCTGTTAATTAGTTGATATGTGAAGAATGATAAGTGGTGAAATTAAAACACGTACAGACACACACTTTCTGTGATGAAGGTTTATTTTTTTAAGTTCTAATAATAGCATTTTTAGAGCCTATTGATAGTTGATTTAAAGTAACTAATATTGTTTGACATTTTAATTCGACCTTTGTTTTTTTTTTGTTTTTTTCGGTTTTAATTTAATTGGTAACGAAAATATCTTGCCATAGCGTACATGTTTCTAATGGAGCTAAAAATGTTTTTAATAGCAAAGAGCAAATCTAGTGTGTTCAGAGTAAATGGCAAATGTGGAGTGGAATTTTTCTATTTTTATTTTATCAGCGGCAGTGTTTCATTGTTTGCTTTCTAATTTCGCACTACACTGGTTAAAAGAAGTTTTTTTTTTCATATTCATTGAATTATCTTTTCCTTTCTTTCTTGATAAAAATCTTCACTCCTATTTTGACAAAACAATTTTTTTAGTTTTTCTATAAACTTTCATTGATACTTTTTTGTGATTTCATGATTACCTTACACACCAGTGCACAAGCAGAGTATTGTAATTGATTTACCATATGAGTATTTATCATAAAAATCAAGGAAGTTTTTTTTTTTTTTTTTTTTTTTTTTTTTTACCAATCTTTAGTGAATTTTATAGGTAGGTTCATATGGCAGTGTTCTACAATTGATTTGGATCTGAGAGCTATTTATTTCTTAACCATAGAATAAATAGATTAAAAAAGAATATATATTTTTTGTTCACTTTTATGAAGATATGAAATAACAAAGTGTAATGGCTGATGTAATCTTTGTGCATTGAAGGGCTGCAGCAATAGCAAAATCTTATAGTTTTTTCTTTTTCATTTACTCAACAGTGTCACCTGATCTTAGAATATGTTGACTTTATGACTTTTATCTTCTCTATCCTGAGCATGACATTAAACTGTATCTGATGGTGAGGCTCCAGTTCTGAGGAATGTCATTGCTATAACTCCTAGGTCCACGCTGGTTTTGAGTGGTGGTACCTGTTAGGTTCCCATCTATTAGTCAAATAGATCATTTTAAAATTATTCGTATTCGATAGGATTATGTAAAAAAAAAACAAAACACACTCTTGAACACGACCACACAAAAGTGTATACCTGAACGTACAATGAAATATCCCAAGACAGGTTAAGAGACAGAAACATATCTCGTCACTTAGTTTGGTCGTTGTAGGGGGGCATCTTGAGCAGGAATAGCCTGGGGGAGCATATCCTTCTATTGGTCTACAGCTTGTTTGAATTCAGTTTTCCTTCTCCTTGACTGGTTGCTTTACAAAGGCTAAAAAATCCAGTCTGTCTTATTTACCTATAGCTGGTGAGAGAGCATATCGATTCATGTCTTTCTCGAGGACATTAGTGCAAACTGAAACACAAACAGCTTCGTCCAAGATTTGAACTCTGGTCGCCGATTCAATTTACTATGACGATAAACATTAAGCTCAACGCGCTTCCTTTGACATGCGTTAAAATCAATCATTTGTCATTTACTAAGCTTAGTGTGGCACTATCAGTATCAATTAAACTACTAAAGGTAGCTTTTTAAAAAAAAGTTAGCGTAGCTTAGATTTGACTTAAGGCTTTAAAGTATGGGACATTTTCTGAATAATTGTTTTTCGAGAGTCACATGATATGGTATCCAGTTATTTATACTGATCTTAACTGAATATATATGTATATATAGCCTTAATAATGTTCTTTTTTCTTTCATCGTATTTTTGTAAAAAATGACCTGAATGTTGTAATACATTACAGCATTCAGATCATTTTTTACATTTTACAACCATCAAGTAAGCGGTATTGATCAGAAAATTCATCTGAAATTTATTTCAATCAATGGTGCTTACTTGATTTTCTTTAAGGGTAACTATGAGTGTTGTAAGAAAAAGCAATAAAAATAAGATGGGGAAAAAAATTAGCAACAAAATTTGATGGTTTATTTCAATTTGTACTGTAGAAATTATTACTTGCGAAAAAAGATATATTATTGTATTGTACCGTATGTGTCTATATGTATTCCTTTTTTTTAAAGTTTTTTTTTTTCTGGGAATAAACTTACTGTTTGATTTAGGTCAAATGTTACATTACATATTGGCCTACACCTAATAATATAGAAAGGCTTTGATAGAGGGGATTTATTTAAACTTTTAGATTTGCCCACACCATGTGAACTATCGAAAACTACTGAATATAGAAAAAAACAGAAATATCCAATAATTTAGCAGTTTCCGGAAGATTCTCTAACTACCCCCACTTTCCCCCCTCCTATTACCTTTATTTATCATTCACTCTCTCATTCATCCCTCCTTGAGTTTGAGATGGTGTGTGTATATATATATATATATATATATATATATATATATATATATATATATATATATAAAGTAAACAAAAATACAAAAGAGAGTTTCTAAAACAATTTGGGGAGAAATCTCTCCCCCACACATCCTTACATATTGAAATATGACTTCTCCGAATAAACATGTGATTTATTTTCTTTTTTGCCTCACGAAATAAACTTAATTTTACCCAAATACCCGAAGTGGGGGGGTCCCCGTGGCATCGTGGCTAACTGAACATTGTAGTAAACGATTTCGATCTTCAGTCAGGCTATTACGTTCACTTTTGGACTAACACTCTTGGCAAAGTTCAAAAGATTTTTTTGTAAAAGTGAAAGCAGATATATCCGTAGTCTTAATGATGTGTGAAAAAAAAGAAAAAAAAGTAAGAAATAAGAGAGAAAGCATTTATCTTGCACAACAATTTTTTTGTTCAATGCAATGTCAGTGGTGAAGTATTAATCACACAGAACAAGCATTTTCCATTGAAAAATTCAGCTTATGATATTTTGAATTTTAAAAACTCTCAGCATTTGATTACTCTCTTTCATCGACCCAAACTATGATCTAAAAGACCAAAATCATTACCAATTTCATAGCAGAAAATGAGTGAATAATTAATTGAATTTTAAATGCTATCAAGGAGGTGTAATGGTTATCGTCACAGGAAATAAACACGGCGACACGAGTTCAAATCCTGGACGAGACAGATTGCATTTCACATAGCATAAATACCCTTGGGAAAGGTATGGATCCGATTATTCTCCCTCCAGCTATGGGCAAATAATAGGGCCGACTAGGTTCTTCAGCCTTGGTGAGGCAACTAGTCTAAGAGAAAGAAAACTCTGAATTCAAACTTGCTAAACTCCGCTTAAAAATTGACCTTGTGTCATATCCTGCCCGAACGAAGGGGTTGGTAGATATGACTTGATAAATGCTATCAAGCTCTATTAAAGCAAGAACTGCTCAGTTGGCCAAGATATAAGAGCAAGATTGCGAGACAAAAAAGATATCAAAGTGGCAACTCGTAGTTGTAAAGTGCAATTATTTGATGACATAGTTTTATGTAATCACTCCAACAACTAGCTTTATATATACCGGGTGATGAAAGCAATATATAGTGATTTTCTTTCTCTGTCTCTGTCTCTCAGAAGCACACACTTTAAGTAACACATAATCACTTGGTTATCTGCTTTGTTGAACAGCCAATCTCTTGCTATTCATCTCTTATCTCTTTTCATATTGGAGAATTCTACTTGTTGATGACCACATTAGTTTGTTAAATCGTGGCTATCTTATCGTTTTTCACCGGCACCTATCACAGCTGCTGTTACAGGCTGTTTCCGTCATTTTTATTTGGTTCATTGCTCTTTAGAAACGATATACTTCTGTATTAATGAAGGCTCACTTTAAAACGGAAAAGAAAACAGCTTTTAGGCTTTAGCCAATTATAATTGTGCAGTAACTCATTGAAATATCCTCAAGCGTTTTTGTAGTGTTCATTGCCTCCTCTTAATGGTAAATTGTGCTTGCTAAAAAAAAAAATTAAAAAAATACCAGTTTATTTTTATATTTTATTTTAACCACTTGAACCAGAACGACTGGTATTTATGCACCCTGGTAGCCGGAATTTCGGCCAGGGATTCCCCACGTCTACATGGCTATTGCCAATATAATATTACAATTTTATATTTCCTTTATAATCTTATTACTCTTTGATATATCCTAAATCGTCTATTGACTGTTTTAACCTGTTATTAACAGCATTATAGCATTTTACATTTTCAATTATTTTTCAAGTGAGGAGCCAAGGGTTGTGGGAAGCTCAGGGTTCTAATTGTTAAGGAATGAAGAAATTTTGTTGAAAAATTTTTTTAGTGCTAATTTATTTTTCATTCTTAGGTATTAGTACCATATATAACCCTTGCTGACTTTACAAGTTTAAGGTGGACTAATAGGTCAATAAATTTTTTTTCTACTTAATGTTAGCATTCTGTTTTCTAATAAGTCTCTTTTGACTATTACACAGTATGCAATTATATATATATATAGGTTGCATATTTAGCATTAACGTTTTAAAGGTCAAATATATTTAGAGTTGGCTGATCTTGTAATCCTGAGATCGTTGTAGTAGCCATGCTGGGTTTCAGAGGACGGGGGAATTATTTGGTGGTGAGGGTACGCTTGGCATAATGCTAATCGTACAAAATAGACTCAGCAAACACAATTGAAATCCTGGACACAGCTATTTGCCTTTCACTATGTTAATGCCCTCTAGAAGGTATGAATCCATTTCTTCTCCCAGTTATGGGTAATTAGACAGACTGGGCTCTTTAGCCTTGGTACGGCAACCAGTCTATATGAAGAAAAACTGAATTCAAAACCTACTGTACTACGTTGAAAAAATTAACCTTGTGTCATATCTTGCCCATTTCAGAGGGGTTGGATTAATACATACATGGCAGTGCCCACCATGTCTCACAGAATCCTGTGTTAGATGGTATTGTATTTCATATTACCAAAAGAAAGAAAGAATCTCCGATTTGTCTGAGCTCTCTTTCTATCAGCTTTAATGGTATGCCAGTGTTGAAATTATCTGTTAATAGGATTATGTGTTACTTAAATTTTCATAACTTAAGTAATAGAGATAGCACAAAGTTATCACGTTTTAGTTTATGTACTGCCCTGCTCATGGGTATTTGAGTACTCTGATTTTTATTTCCAACACTCGATTATTGCATTTATAATATGAGATGATGGTAAAAGATACAGAAATTACTAAAAATTTTTTTAAAATAAACATAGGCAAGATACACAAGAAAGGATAAGTGACTGCATAAAAAGTTATTAGAATGGTGTCCAAGAAATAACGAAAAGAAAAGACCTAACCGAAGATTGAGAGATGAGATAGTTTAGTTTGCTAATATGACACGGTGTGGAGGGTAGTACAATCATGCTTACCATGGAAAGACTTTGAAAAAACCTTTGTCTTGCAGTGGACTCAAAATAACTGCTACTGATGATGCTATAAAAAAAGTCTCTTTGAGAAAATTGAACTGTATCTAAATCATTTATCAAGATTCTCCTTTTTAATCAAACACTTGCACAGAAAAATCAAATTATAATTGAGGTGGGGCCGGGATTATTTTTTAAAGAGATATATGAGGATGACTTGAAATTGATTTGTAAGATCTATTTATAACTTTGAACGAATTAATTCAGAAAATATTTTCATTGTTAAAGATTTATTTTATACTTCTTTGTTAATAGTAATGAATTTCTAAGCTGTACACACATAGTTGCCGTACAAATGCAAGATGGTTTTAAATCACATCAAGTAGTACATTTAATTATGGAAAATCTGTCTATTGTATATGATTAGAAATTGACTTCTAATTACTCTCGTCTTATTTTCTTGTCTCTCCGTTTATCAATTAAGTGCAATCATCATCGTGTTCCCCTAACCTCCAAGCATAAAATAACTCAAGACTGGTTGACATACCATTAGATCAATCATAAAACGTCTCACAATGTAGATATGTCACCCAGCAAAAACTGCAAATCATAGTGTTGTTTTCATTAGAGAAATGCACTTAACATGATCTAACTTAGGAAATAAAGCAATTTCTTGTCTAATTTGCAATGGAATAATCAGTTTGTGGGGTCAGCATCCCTGCTGAACATAGTTTTATTATATATATTTTTAAGACCTTCAATTTCTTGACATATCAAAGATAACTTAAATAGTGCTTAGAACCAATCATTCCTTCCTTTAAAAAAAAAAAAAAGAAAAGTTATCACTATTGTTATAGTCGTCAGGAATCAAACAAATTCTCGTATTTTATAAAATCTTGAAGAAATTCAATTATGTACATGTATAAACCATATAAACTACTGGATGTATTTAGTGCTGTTTTCAGTTTCATAAAACAAAATTTATTGATTTGCATTTATGTAACTGTTTCTTAAGTTCTTTTTTCCTAGCATTTAGGTGTTGGCTCTTAAAAATGATTCCTCCCCTTAACGATTTATTTGCCATAGCTTATTCTATTAGTCACTTTCTAACTGAATTTCTTTGCAACATTTCTTCGTCTAAAAGCAGAAAATTTTTGTTTTCTTTAATGTTCTTCCTAAAAGGTATTTCTGAATTTCATTATTTCTCATAATATTAAAAACTTTTTTTTATTTCCCCTACTTAAATTAGGACTAATCAATTGGCTTTTCTGTGCAAATCATTTGATTATGAAAGAATTAATGATATCAAATTTTTTTTCTTTGATTCAATTAGCATTCAATTCATATTTTTCCTATTAGATATCTCTACTTTAGGCTTCAGAAAACTTTGTACCCAAAAGAAATTTACACCAGTTTCTAAATGTATAAATTAAAAAATTGAATACTCTGAGAGGCGAGGAGAAGGAGGTGCACTTAGCGCAATGGTTATCATCATAGGAAATGGAATTGGTGACAGTTCAAATCCTGATTTTGTTTCAATTCACCCTAATAACTTTGAGAAAGGTATTTGTTTCTCTCTCCAGCTGTTGGTAAAATAGTAGTGAAGACTAGGCTTGGCAACCAGTGTAGGAGAGGAGAAAACTAAATTGAAACCAGCTGTACTCTGCTTAAAAATTGCCCTTCTGTCATACCTTGCCTGTGGGGGAGGGATTGGGTAAATTTATACTCTGAAACATCAGATTGACAATGGGAGGAGAGGTTTTTATATATAGATTTACCGTTTTCAAATTTTTTACTTCTTTATAATCTCATTGTTGCCTTAGTTCATTTTTTGGAAGAAACTTCTTTCTTTCATTTCTCATGATTTTAAACAAGAAATGTTTTGTTTCCTAAAAGCTTTTTTGATGTATATATTGATAATCCAATTGCCAAAGGTTAAAATGGGCTAAGTCATTAGGTTTGTACAAAGGTAAAACATAAAATACTTAAATGAGGAAAGTAAAAATAATACTACTACTTAGCTGGATTTAGACTACATCGACTGTATCGTCTGTAGTGCCCCCCCCCAAAAAAACAAACTTGGTGTCCTGATTCGGACACTAAACTGCGTCTAATGGTGAGGCTACAGTTCTGGAGCTCTAGGGAGTTACCATTACTTCCAGGTTCACGCTGACCCAAAATAGCAGTACCTGTTAATCTATGAGTCAACAAATAGATCAATTTGAAAAGGATTAGTATTTGATTGGAATACTTGATACCATTTAACTATATGCAAATTATTTGTGTTAAAAATTGGTACTTTAAGCTGTAATTATTTACTAAGGATTGTTATTAGTTTCTAATGAAGTTAATTTTTGGATTAAACAAAAAAGAGTTCTCAAACATATAAATGATAATTATTTTGAACTTTTAATGGAGAATAAACAAATCATTCTAAAAAAATTTAAAACCAAGAATGAATTCAAATTTTGGCCAGTGGAACAGGGATAAAACTCATAAGCCAGTACTTGAGCATTTTCTTGATTTAAGAAAAACGTTTTTATAACAATTTGTTCATTCACTTATATAGCCTTCCTAGATATTTTTTTTTTGACATTACTTCTATCCTATAATAGAAATAATTACATTTACTCTATGATATTTACATGCAAATGTATTAAAGGATGTGTGTAGTAAGTCATTTTTGGGCTGCTCAAATGGTGTAAGCTTGCTTTGCAGACCATTGTTATTGATTTTGATTTTTACTAGGTGCTTTATACATCTGACATCATATCCCAATTAAGCCAAGTTTAGTTAATTAACTACAAAATGGTTGTTACTTTTTTTTTTTTTTTTTTTTTTTTTGCATTTTCAATACATAAATAATTATCAGATGGTGCCCTAACTCTATTTAAAATCTGTGATTCAAAACAGTAAAATTGTAGGAAATTTTTAGCTTAATTTGGATGGTTTAAAAAATATTAAGAGAAAGAATTTAAGAGGTCATTTTCGGGAACTCTGATGAATTCCTAATCAGTAGAGTGTTTACTAATGGTTTGGGAGACCAGGATTCAATCCCACGTCAAGTCATACTAAAGACTCAAAAAATGCTAGTTGATCCCACCTTGCTTAACACTCAGCATTATAAGGTAAGGATCATGGGTAAAGTGGATCAATCTAGGGAATGAAGTAGCGCCCTCCCCCACACCTTGGTGTTGTAGCTATTGAAAAGGTCACCAACTTTACTTACTTTATTAATAGTTTATATGATCTGTGCAAAGTTTTTATTTTATTTTTATTTATTTATTTATTTATTTTTTTATTATTTAAGTGAAAAGATAGTAAAAAGTTGAGATATTCAAGGAGGCATAACAAACAAATAATAATTTTGTTTCATGGGGCCACTTCATATATTAAATCTTTGTATTGATCATTAGATGATGATGATGATGATGATGATATTATTATTATTATTATTTTTATTTTTTATTTTTTTATTTAAAAATTGTATTTTTTCTTCTTTTCTTCCTTTCACCTGTATCTTAACAATTTTGCTGACCACAATATTTTTCTCACATGTTTTCTTAATTGGATCTAATCTTGTATAAACTGCTTTAAGCATTGGCAACTTTTTAAAAAATTTTTTTTTTAAAGACTCTGAATTCTTTCAAAAAGTTTTCTTTTTTGTCTTAGTATAGCAACCATATTCTTGATGGTAGTGGGGGGTGGGTGAGTTTAGCATCCATAAAGTATATTAACAGGATGTTTATTCTTGGCTGTCTTCCAAAAGTATGGAAAGCTAATTGTGCCAGCTGCTAACCATCAAGGAACTTGTGATGCGATGCTTGGGGTAGAGCCAATCCTGTCTTCTTTGTCATTTCTGGCAATTGTTTTAGCTGTCCAGGAATCTTTAAGTTAATCTGCTACTGGACTTTTATCCCTTTCTCTATTTTGGACATTTTTAACAGATTCAGCATCATGACTATTATTTCCCTCTTAATGCAACGACATATGAGGAAGAATTTTCAATTAAGAACCATTAATTTAACTGATTAAATATAAATTGATTTTAGTTTCAAGCATTCAAATTAATTTTTAATTTGAAAAAAATATGTTAGCACCTCTTTCTGTGTAAATTTAAAAACAATTTTTTTCAATACTTGGTTATGTTAATTTTCTTGGTGCTAAGAGATTATGAAGCAATTAAAGTATTTTGTCAAAAACATGAAGCCACTTAAATATTTTAATATTTGCCAGGAAAAAAAAATTATAGATCTTTAAATATCTATGAGCTGATTTTTTTTTTCCAATAAGAAAAAGAAAGTAAATGTATTTACATTGACTTGACTGTAGAACTTTAATTGCAACAACTTCATTATTATACCAACACAATCTTTGTTCCCTTTAGCATATTAATATAATATGGGGTTTTCTCATTACTCAGTATAACCATTTTTTTATAATTGAATATTCAGGTGTAAAAAATTGTTAGAGTGTAATATATACTGCATATGGTCTGATGTTTGCATTGATGAGAAACTGACTGTCACTTAATGCCATTGACATTGGTTGTGTACTCCATCCTTACTTGTAGATGTGTGTGCATGATTGTAAAAGAACCTTGTGTTCCTCAGGATAAAAATAAACTGCTAAAGAACATTTTGTTAGATGAAAATTAATTCAGTTTGTTTTCTATATACAATATTTTGTAGAATCTATTTACTAATAGGACAGAAAGTTGGTACAGAAATTGTGGAATATAAAGGGGAATTGGATTTAAATTATCAAAGATCTATAAAGAAATCTAAACTTCTTTTGGGATGTTTTGTAATGTAAGTAAATTTACATTACAATTCATATCTATTGTAATGTAAATCCTATTTTTTTATATTCAGTCCTTTCTCTGTCCCATCCTCTCACCCCACTTATAAAGGTGAGGTTTTTCAGAATATCATATTCTCTGATGATCTCAAAAATATAAAACTGTAAGTAACAATATGTCATTTTTGATTTTTGTGTTATACTGTCTTGATATTTCAGCATTGACTAAAATTGGTTTGCTTTATTATCTGATGTTGTCTGAGGAATTTTTCATTGAGTGACTTTAAAAAAAAAAAAGAATGCTACAATGAAAATAAGAATATATAAAGTTGTTCTCTTTTCCAGAAGTTTTAAGAAAAACTCATCCCCCACCTTCTGTTCTCTGGTTGCCTTGTCAAATTTGGTAACTACATGATGCAACACAGTATAAAAGTAGAAAATAAGAACTGAAAAAGATAAAACCTGGATTTGTAGATTTGTTACAAAGTGGGCTGGTGCTGCCTGTTGGGAAAGACACTTCTGAAGCTAAACTGATTTTTTTTTTTTTTTTTTTTTTTTACAACTGGGTACTTTTCTGTATGAGAGAGTAAATGAAATTCTCATTTGCAATTGGTATATCTAATCAAGTTTTAGAAACAAAATCTATTTGAAATAATTTTCTTTTTTTTTTAAAAAAAAATACATGAATTAATTAACATTTTTTTCTTTCTCTTTCTTTTCAGTGCTTTTGGAATTGCCTCTAAATGTATGATGCCTGCATTCCGGATGCACCTTCGAGCCCATGGTACCCCTGCCAAGATCTTTACTGCTTTGCATGATGCTTCTTCTAACCCTGTAAGTTGATTTATCTTTTTTTCTTTTATCTACAAATAATTTTTTGTATTTGATATAAAGTTAAGTTGATGACTGTAATCGAGGGTGACCAGAAGGCTCCTTTTTCAATTGCTACTACACTAAATGTCATTATTGTTTTTTGTACCCTCATATAATATACTGCATCTGATATTTCTAGAGCTCTGGGAAGTGTAGAGTACCCTTTATTGGCATTACTCCCAGGTTCACTTTGATCTGGAGTGTTAGTATCTGTTAGGGTCTTATGTATGGTTCAAATAGATCTGTTTAAGAAGTATTTGTATTTGATTGGACAGTGTGTAAAAAAAAAAAAAAAAAAAAACAGAAAAAGAAAAACACACATAAAAACCAGCACAAAAAATGTAAATAAAAACATGCAATGAACGCTATTTCCTAACCTGTTGGCAGAAAAAATAACCCTAGACAGGTTGACATGCTGTTAAAGTCAATCAATCATTGAAAATGCTTTCTAAAGTCGCTGGATAATGGCATCCCTAAATATAGTTATGTTTGGGGGGCAATAGCAAAAAATATTTCTTGACTCTTGATATTTTCTTTTGAATCACTCTTATAAAAACTGATATTCAGTCAATTGTATTTATATCATTTCATCTTATTAAGGATTCAGTTTTTCAATTCAGACGATACGAATAATCTATTTGAAGATGTTGACATGAGTGATACTTTGTACTTTTTAAGAGAAATAAAATCGTAACAAAAATTATAAAGACAAATATGATCAATACGATACAAAGTAATTATTGGAAAATAATCCCAGAGGAATTTGACAAATCATCAAAAAAAATTAAAATTATTTTGAAACAAGTATACAAAAATTTAAATGTAAATATAAACACACAATGTACATGATTTCCCATTCTCTAGACATAACCCCAGACAGGTTGACATTCCATTGAAATCGATCAATTAGGATCCTTAAAAACTGCAACAGAAATACTCTCCTTCCTCAGTGGCAATGATAGTTTTTGTTTGTGTGTGTATATGAATATGAAGTAATTTCATGATTATTTAAAATCTAATTCTAATTTTTTTAATTAAGTCCTTGATATTGAAAATTTATTTTTTCTTCTTTATAATACATATAAGATCATATAGGACATTATTAAGTAGTTTTATGTGTTTGGGATGTGCATGAATAAGAAAAATGAAGTAAATTTTATGCACTGAATTGCTCAACCTCTTTAAAAGTATGAAAGAAATGGTGTAACTGTTTTATTGAAAAATAACACCCTGAAACTTTTTATAAGTAATGTTGGATATGTATAATACATTCTATTTCTTTGTGCTTTGTTTCTATGCAAACTACTAATATATTTTTAGTTAATATGTTTATATTTTTTACCTTTTGATAGCAAAGTTGGGAAGAAAAGATATCACTAGTCATTCATGCTCCAACTTATATTTGTAAATAAACATATTCTTTATTTTGCTTCTTGCTTTTTTTTCAAGTAGAGAGAGAGAGAGAGAGAGAGAGAGAGAGAGAGAGAGAGAGAGAGAGAGAGAGAGAGATCTTTTATGTTGAGCCACATTTGAATTTGGATCTGCTCTGTTGGTCTGAATTGATATATGTTCAGAAAAAAAAAAATCAATCCTTCCCAGTTCTTACACATTCCTGCATTTATAAGTTACAAATGATTGCACATGTCATTTGATATGATCAACAGTGTAGCAGTATGCACTTTTGTGCCCCCTCACTTAAGACTGGTAAGTAGAAGAGAAGGATGATGAAAAGACCTGCTCAAAAAAAAAGAAAGAAAGAAAATAACATACTAGAAGTTTCATGACTGCTGATGCAGCACTTGACTGACTCCTGTCAGTGTGAATGGCCTCTGCTAAAACATTTTCAATGGAAACAAAAATAAGTCTCTTTGAACATTTGAAGAGGGGGAGGATGAATTAATCCCCTCCCTCCCCACACACACAAATAGAGTGTAACAAGTACCATAGGAATAACTTATTAGGTGTTTTACTTTGAACTTATCTTGCAAAGCCTTATAAATGTGCAGTGAGCTTAATCCAGATTCACTCTGACCTGGAGTGGTAGTATCTGTTAAAGTTTCATCTAGGGGTCAAATTGAGATGAAGTGTTTCTTTTTAAAATGATTGTGAATATAAATTTTTGTTCTGAAGATGGGTTTTAGAATATGCTGACTCCATCTCTTGCAGACGACTAAGACCTTCCCTAAAAAAGGGTGTTCTAGGTATGCTAAACAGCATATGGTGGTGAGACTTCAGTTCTGGAGCTCTGGGGAGTATGGAGTCCTTCCTTTGCTGTCATTAAAACTAGGTCTACTCTGACCTGGAGTGGTAGTATCTGTTAGGGTCTCATTTATGAATCAAATAGATCTGTGTGAAAATTATTAGTATTTGGTAGGAATACTTGAAATCATATAAATGTATGCAAACATTATTATTAAATTAATATTTTCTTGAAAGCATATAACTGTGTATAGGTTATTAGTATTATGAATTGTTACTTGAAACTATAATTATTTACAAATGATATCATTCATTACTTGAAAGCATATAATTGTTTGAAGGTGAAAAAAGAATAAAAAAAGACTGGCTTTGCCATTAAATGAGTCAAGAAGTGTTGACCTACTAATGAAACCAAAACTTAGAAACTATATACCGATATAAATATTTTTTTAAGTACAAGTGGTGTCTGTAATTTTTGTGTCATAAATTTATAGTAATTAGATTGGCTGACCATAGTCAAAAATAACCTGAAGGCTCCCTTTTCAATAGCTACTACACCGAGGTGTTGGGGAGGGTACTACTCTTTTCCCTGGATAACTCCACTTACCCTTAATCTCTAATTTATCATGCTGTGTTAAGTAAGGAGGTATCAAGTACCATTTTTAGAGTATTTGGTATGATTTGACCTGGGATTGAACCCCAGTCTCCTGGTCCATTATACCAATGAGCCAGTCTAAATTTATAGTAATGATAGTAAATTTTTAAAGAATTATATTTTTTAAAAGAAAATGAAATATGTTTGGTGATGTTTGTTTGTATGTGAATTATAGAACAAGCAATCCTTTCATTTGATGAAAACCTTCCAGGCTTGTATATTTATACAAAATTATATGGTTTCAAGGAACTATTTCAATTTAATAATAATGCCTGCACATGCTTATATGGTTTCAACTATAACTACCAAATAGTACTGGGGGGGGGGACTGCCTTTGGCGTTGTGGTTAATGTGCTGGACTGTTATATTATTGAGTTCAAACTCGAATCACGCTATTACATTCACTTTCAGACAAATATCCTTAGGAAAAGTATGAACACTCTTATCCCCCAGCTATGAGCTATGGATTAAATAGTACCACTATTGTTTTTCTACAAGGATGGCTTTGGCATTAAATAATCCATGAAGATTGATATGCCATTTAATAAAGAAACCAAACCACTAATAATTTTAAGACTGATCATAAATGAGACCTTGATAGATATTAGAATTATCTTAAAAAAGAAAAGAAAAAAAATCAAGATTCTTATGAAAAAACCCCAAAAGCAATAATATTTTTAGCTGAAATAGTAGTCAACCATAGTCAAGGGTGACCAGAAGGCTCCCTTTTCAATAGGTACTACACCAAGGTGTGTGTGTGTGGGGGGCTACTCCTTTCCTTGGATTGCTCCACTTTACCCTCGATATGTACCTTATATAGCTGAGTGTTAAGCAAGGAGGTATCGAGTACCATTTTTTAAAGTCTTTTGTATGATGTAACCTGGGATTGAACCCAGGTCTCCCGGACAATTGGTGAACACTCTACCCACTAGGCCAACGAGCCGGTTTTGACAGAAATAGTTGGGTTCTAAAAGGAAGGAAAAAGTTATTGCACTGCCTAAGTTAACTGTGTAAGTTTTAGTAGAAAATTGTTGATTTGTTTATTTTTTTTGTTAAAACCTCAATCGAAAAGTAACAAACTATAAGCAATAGAAAAAAAAGAAAACAAAAAACCCAACTGTAAATGAATTTACTACAATGATGTCAATGTATGTATTCACTCAACTCTTCCACTACATACTCTATGTGTGACACAAGGTCAATTTTCAAGCTGAGTAAAGCTGGTTTGAAATCATTTTTTCCTTTGAGATAAGTGGCCTATCATCTATAAGTTCAAGGAATTCTACATATTCCAATGTGCAATATAAATAAAGAAATCATCCCAAGACACATCGTAATGATGTAAAATTTCTCAGATTGGGCCCCTACATCAATTATTATTGAGCAGTGAGATTGATCCTCACCAATTGCCTCCTATTTGGGTTCTTATTTTGAAACCTAGTTTATACTTCATTTTTTGATAGGTAACCTTACATCGTATAATGATTTTCGAGCAAGGCCAGTTTGCTATTATTCATCCAACCACCACATCATGGGTAGGAGTCTATCTCATGTAACAGGTTGTACTTGGTTATATGGTACCAGCAACAAAAACAACCCCTACCCTGAATTATTATAATAGTAATAAACAAAAAGTTTTGCCTCAATATGAAGGGATCAGGCAGAGTTCTAGGGCTAGAAACATACATGCTATTCCAAGGTTAATTTTTAAATGGAGTAAAGCTGGTTTGAATTCAGAGTTCTCCATTTCCTAGACTGGTTGCTTAACATGGTCTAAATAAACCCAATCTATCCTACTATTTATAGCTGAGAAGACCTTTCTCAAGGGCATTAGCACAAAGTGAAATGCAAAGCCTTGTCTAGGATTTAAACTCTGGTTACCAATTCCATTTCCTGAGACAATAACTGTCATGCTAAGCACACCTCTTTGATTGATCCTAATGGAGATGAGAAATGGTTAATAACAAAGTTTCTTCTATATGATTGGTCTGATTGTTACTTTGAATGTAATTGTTGGTTTCAATTTTATCTCATTTTTTATGTATATTTACATACAGATATTATGTTGAAACAATTGAAATAAACTTCAAGAAATGATTTTTATAATTCCTTCTCTCTCTCTCTCATGAAAATGTTAATTAAACATCATACAAAGTAGTTTCACAATTTATTTAGTAAGTTTCTATTAGCTTTTAGGACTTGGATTTTTATTGATTTGAAAACGAACCCTTTCACAGGCAAATAATTTTTCAAATCCTAGTGAAGTAAGTGAATTATTCTCAGAAAATTTGCAAGATAGAGGCTATGTTCAAACAGGTCAATTAATCATTTATAAAAACCAAAACAAAACCTGAAAATTTCATCAGCAATTGTGTGTCATAATACATAAGCATGAGAGCAATAAAGCACATACTTTTAGTTTTGATATTTTGCAAAACAATCTTTGCATAATCCTACAGCACAGTGGGGCTTCCTCGCAATGTTTCTGTACATAAACGTTGAATTGATCAATGAACAACAAATAAAAAAAATGCCTTTCATAAAAAGCTACTGCAAGAATGACAGAAACATCTTTCTACCTGTGTACCATTGGTGATGAAAATGTTGCTCTGCCTGTAAAAGGGTTAAAACTTTTGTATTGATAGGAAGGAATTCAACCATTTTTATAAGTTGAAGTTATGCAAAATATTTTCCATGTTGTGGATCTTTTTCATTATCTATTAGGTCATCAGGGTGCCATTTCAAGTAACTCCCTTTCATGTCATCTCTCATAGAAACAAGAGTCTATCTCATGTAACAGGTTGTACTAGGTTACATGGTACCAGCAACAAACAATCCTTATGAGAAGTGAACCACAATCTTTGCATCAGTATGAAGGGATGGTAAAAATTCCTTGGCCCAACCAAGAAGAGAATGAGCTAGAAACATGCTATTTCACATGCTGCACTTCAACACACTTGGCACATATGTTTTTTGAAATTCTTAAAAAAGAAAAACTATACTCTTCTTGGTTGAGTCAAGAACTTTTCAGTTATTTTTATAATTTATTTTCAACTACAGTGATTTACTCCTTATGTTTAACTTTACAGCTATTTTTGTCTTACATGACTTATGGGAATGGTAAAAATATTTAGAAATTTAATTTTTATTTGTTGCATATGCTAAGTAGAGGGTTCATATTTTAATTGATTTAAAAGAAATTATAATCTACAAAAATTTTTTTTATTGAAATTTTTTGGTGACTGTCAGTTGGTCTGATGATCATATAAGTGGAAAACTGTCACCACACAGTTTTGTCTCTCTGCTATATGTGTGTGTATATATATATATATAATAACAGTGTTGGTTGTCACTAAATCACTTTGTGGGTTTGTAGCGAACCAAGTGCAATATGATATGCAAACTTCCATAGCATTAGATATATAAATCTAATATATATCTATTTATTATTATTACACACACACACACACACACACAGTGGGGTGAAATAAATATTTATACATATGAAATTACTGCCAAATATTCGTACATATGAAAATGAATAAATTGCATTAATTTCTGTAAAATTAATTGTAACCTAAGTTACAATACAAATATTAGAATATATCCTTATACAGTAAATGAATTTAAAAAAATCTTTTCAGGCTGTTTGAAAAATAAAAAATAAAAATTTTCATATATACAAATATTTATTTCACCCCACTGTATGTGTGTGTGTGTGTGTGCATGTATATAATATATATATATATATATATATATATATAGTTTTATTCAAGATGTTTTTCTTGCTCTATGAATTTAAATTATTATTTCCAGCTTTGACATGACTCATAGAGATCAATGAAATTCATCTATAAAGATAATTTATCCTACTTTCTAACAATGTGTTGTTTGTGAATACATAATCAGTAATTAATACTTTCTTTCTGGCTAAAATAGTGTGTTTGAGTTACACAGCTTATCCTGAACCTTTTACCAAATTTAAATCTCCATAATTTCTGATTTACTGTTATGAAATTTTATACTGCTGTAAAGATTATTTATTTTGTTATCCGATTATATAAAATTTGTTGAATACAAGATAAGAAGAAACTTATTCATTTTTAGGTTGTCTTACATGATTGCAGAAAATGCAAGTTTTAGTTGGTTGTCTAATTAGCTATTGAGTGAATTTAAACTATATTAGCTTTGAAACAACTCAGAAATAATTTTGTAAGGCTCATAGGGCTGTAACAATTATTTATTTTGCTTTGCACCTATAAAAAGTTTGTGAATACATACTCAAAGATAAGCTTTAAACAGAGTAATGTTTGTACTTGTGTTGAGGTTGACCCTTGGTTTATAGTCGCAAAACTCATTAATTTATGCAATTAAGTTTTGGAGCCAAGGTTGCACTTTATCCTTCCCATTATGTTTGAATTTGAATCTTACTCATGTAAAAGTAAAACCTCCTACCACCTCCAATTTTTTTTTTTGCCTAGAAATTAGGTCTTCAAAATTCAATTTATATGTAAGTATATACCCTGTGTATGTATATCTCCAAACCGAATGAACAATACTTTAAACTTTATCCTGTCATGTTCCCCTTATCCTTCCATCTATGGGTTAAATTGTACCACTACTGTTCTTCCCAAAGGATGGATTTGGCATGAAATAACCTACAAAGTTTGATATGCCATTAAAACAAAAAACCTGAACCTTTAAACTTGAGTGTAGGTAAAACTATGATACTAGTACCTTAGTGTTAAATGGTAAACTCTATATGGTTTTCTTAGTGTGTCAGGAAATTTGTCTTGAATGAGTTGTTTTTTTTTTGTTTTTTTTTTTTCAATTTATTTATGTATTCATTTTAAATCTTAGTTTAATTTTTCACCTAATTCCAAAAAAAGAAAATTAATATTATCTACAAATTTTTTTTTTATTTGAATTGTTTGGTGACTGTTTTCTTAAAATTAAACATTCAAAGATTTTACCTATACACAAGTATATATAGAAAATCTGATCTCTCCAAATAGATAAGATTAGATTTCTTCTGAGCTGTGGTTGTGTCAGTACTACTATATGGATGCACCTCATGGACACTGACAAAATGCATGAATAAAAAATTAAATGGGAACTACATAGAAATGCTATGTTCTGTTTTTAACCAATCCTGGAAGTAACATGTTACAAAACAGCAGCTCTTTGTCCACTTACTTCCAATCTCACAAGTTAACCAATTAAGATGAACAAGACATGCAGGGCACTGCTGCAGAAGTAAGGACAAACTCATAAGCGGTGTTCGGTTATGAACTCCTACACATGGAGACACCAGTGTTGGATGACCAGCAAAAACTTATATCAGCTCTCTGGGGATACTGGTTGTAGTCTAAAAGACCTTTGAAGAGCAATGAGTGACAGTGTGTCAGGGAACTCTGTGCTGTCAGCATGACTAGATGATGATGATTGTGTGTGTGTATGTGTGTGTGTATATATATATATATATATATATATATATATATATATATATAGTACTTTGGAAATACAAGATTTTTCTCTTTTAAGTTACTGTGCTTTTTTCATTGTTTCTCTCTTTTATTCAATTTCTCTCTCTTTTCCATTATTTTTTCTTTCTCTCTTTCCTTTTCTCACTTTCATGCTTTCATTCTCTTTACTGTAGCTGAATTATGTAGAGTTACTTAGACTGGGCCATAAGTGTCAGGCACCTAGTAAGGATCAAACTCATTATACTATAGTAATGGTCTCATAGAGTAACTTGCTAACCTTTACCCTCACAGTTAACTGACTTCTTGACAGATACTGAAAGCTTTGTTTTATCACTTAGACTCTTATCATTGTTCAAGTCATCCATTAAAGTGTCAAATCCCAGATCAATTTTACTTAGGAGATAGGGGTGGGGAGAGTGAATGTATTACTTTTATTTTTCTGAGTGTAGAAATGTTATTTTGCCATCTGCATATATACTCCTTCTCCACTAATTTACTACTTCATCTTCATTTCTTTTCCTCCTCTTCCTCCCTTACTTCCTCTTCACTCCTCTTTTACTTTATCTTTACTTACCCCCTTCTTTATTTCTTTACTTTCACTTCTCCTTCCCAACTCTGTCTTCATTTTCACTTCTCCTCCACTTCATCTTCACTTCTCCTTCCCAACAACTTCTTCATCTTCACTTCTCCTCTTCTACTTCCTCACTCTTTCACTTCCATTTCTCCACTTCCTCCTTCTAATATTAATTATAAACTAGGATTATCAATTAAATTTTGAATCTCAGCCTGAATCCATCTTGGTTCATTTATTTCATTTTAACTATTGACCCAGCAGTACCTACCTACTTAACTATCTCCCTGTTTCTCTCATACGTACACACTTTTCATGATGGCTATTGTTGAGTTAAAATTTTGGCTGAAGCAGTTAGCATTTCAAAGTAATGCCTTTACAAAAGCTATGAATCCTCTTTTTCTCTGGCAATGGTTAGTAGCATAAGCTGGGCTCACTAGCTTTAGTAGGACAACCAGTTTAAGAGAAGGAAAACTCAGAATGAAAGGTCAAGTGCAGCATGACAAAGTGTAAGGTGTATTACTCTCCATATCTTACAGACTTTGGGAATGGTCTGAGTGCTGCAGAGAACTGAAAAATGCTGTTGATGGAATGAGTTGTGTAAATGTTGATCTTTACCATAATCTGAGAGAACCAACATCTTTTGTATCATTGGGATAACTTTGCAGAAATTATTTTGGAAACACTGCTCTCCTGAGTACTAGATATTTAGATATAAACTTCTACTTTTATCTGAACTTTCTTAGAACTCAGAGCCCCCAACACCTTTAAACCTCACCCCCACAATCTTGATTGAAAATATGATGTGTAATGTAATAACATTGTAAGAATGGAGAGTTCTTGGATGGAATTCAAGCCATCAAGGTATAAGTTTGCATTCATCCAAACAGGATGTGGCAGTCTTTTTAAAAAAAGAATTTTTTTACCAGAGTACAACTGGTTTGAATTTAGTTTTCTTTCTAGACCATTGGCTACAGAGCCCAATCTGCCATTACTAATTACTCATAGCTGGAGAGAGAATATGTTTGGTTTGATTTTATGGCATATCAACCATTGTAGGTTGTATAATGCTAAATCCATTTTTATACATATAAACAGTTCTATTTCAAACAATTCAGTTTAGCATAAGTATGCAGTTTAAATGTCCAAACAGTTCTATTTCAAACAATTCAGTTTAGCATAAGCACATAGTTTAGTTCTATTTTAATCCATAAATAGGACCATATCAGGTGCTACCACTCCAGGCCAGAGTGGACCTGCAAGCAATGGCAATAAAGGAGTATTCCCCAAAGCTCCAAGATTAGTGGAGCTTTACCATCAGATTGTTAAGTGTCCTATCTAGGACACTCCTTGGGGGAGTCTTACTCCTTTGCAGAGATACAGTCAGTGTATTCTGCAGCCCCAGCCAACTGGGCCATGAGAGAGAATAGTTGAATTTATACATTTCCCAAGGGTATTAGCTCGATATGAAATACCAGCAGCCTAATCTAGGATTTGAATTTTGGTCCCCGGGTCAATTTCCTTTGATAATAACCATTACATCATGAGCATTTCTTAACCCTGGTATATATAATCATCATTAGCTGGACAATTACTGACTGCTTGAAAGTAAAACATATCTTTCTTTGTGAATTTGTATTTTTTTCCTAATGTATGAGGGTGAATTGAAAAATTAATTGGCTGACGTCATATCTGCTGTTGACTTTTTTTATCAATGGGATCCAAGCACTGCAACACTGATGGAAGAAGTGTGTTGATAAATAAACTTCATTTAGTCACATTCCATGAAAGTATCTTGATCAGCTTATGAACTTTTCAGCCAACCGTCATATAATCAAATTCAGATTTACTCTTCATGTTCTATTTTTACAACCCAGCTCCAAATGGTGATAGGTGGTTTTTATTTTAAATTTGATTGGTCGACTATTTATGATCTTTACTCTTAAACAGTTTTTTTTTTGTTTTGTTGTTGTAGCTCTTTTTATCTTTTTTCTCTTTTTCTTTTTTTTTTTTATAACAGACTTTTACAATAATGAAAAGGAATGAATTTAACTCTCTTGCTCTTCTGCTATTCATTTTTAAACATCTTTTTTCCCTCTGCTGGTGGAAGTGATAAGCAAAGACAGGCAGTTATATATTATTCTCTATTAAATATCTTCTGGAATAAAACTGTTGTCGCTGCCGCCACCCCTGCCAAGTTGAGAACTGAAGCACCTATAATTTCCCTAACGCTTATTACATTTGTATTCTTTTCTTTTTTACATTCATTTATAATACCATGAAGTTCCAAATGTAATCATCATGGCATTCTTTGGTTCTTTAATGCTACCCACATTAGGAACTTATAAATGAAATTAAAAAATAAATAAGCATTTGGGGGTGGAAAGAATGTATTTACTTCTTTTTTTTTTTTTTTTTTTTCTTTCACATTTATTTATTTCATTCTTCCTTAATATTTGTATTTCCCCCTCTCTCTTTGGTTCTTTCTCTTCTTTTCTATCTTCAATTTTTTTCTCTTTCTTTCACATTCTTTTTCTTTCATACTTTCCCTCTTTTATTATTTC
This sequence comes from Sepioteuthis lessoniana, assembly GCA_963585895.1. Classification (NCBI taxonomy): domain Eukaryota; kingdom Metazoa; phylum Mollusca; class Cephalopoda; order Myopsida; family Loliginidae; genus Sepioteuthis; species Sepioteuthis lessoniana. The sequence goes on along the minus strand of CAUZXS010003289.1, from coordinate 15,860 downwards.
TCTTTCTTTTTTTGTTTCTCTCATTATTCTTTGCTTCTTTTCATTATTTTTCTTTTTTGTCTTCTTTTCTTTTCTTCCTCTCTGCTGAAATGTCTTTTATTTCTATTAATTTTTTAGTGTGTCTTGTTTATGACATTAGAGTTGAAAATGGTTTTCAGATTCTCTTTTTCGGTATTCGCCTTATGTATTATGTCAACTCTTATTAAATAGAGAATAGATGTAATCTATCAGAATTGTATTCTATGAAGCAATGCCAGAATTTATTGCTATTGTTTAACCCAGTTTGGCTGACATGTTTCATTTATCTGAATTTGTAATGATATCTATTTACAGGATTTTGTGTCTTTAATTCTGTTATCTGAATTTCTTGGATAAAACATTGTCATTAAGTTTTTGATTAGTTTTTATTTTTTTCCTTTTCATAGCAATGCTCAGACTGTCTTAGATTCTAATAAATTTAATGGTCATAGAATATCAAAGAATCTGAACATTACAATGAAATTCAAACAACTCAAGACTATTATATCTACTGCTACTAGATCCAAACAAACAGAATGGTATGAAGAAAATCAGATATAGAAGAATGTAGCAATGACTAAATTTGAATTTCACACCCTTATGGGTCCCTGTGGCTAAATTGGTAAGGAGTTATCATTGTCAGATGGGCTCCTAAGGATATGGGATGCAAGTTCAGATCTTGTCAGAGGTTTTGGTTTTATTTGATATCTATACTACTTACTTCACTCTCATAGATTATAATAAAACAACCTGAATCTTGTGAATTTAAAAAAAAGGAAAAGGAAAAAAATTAATAGGGAAGTCGCTGTGGTGTATTGGTTAATGTACTGGATTGCAATATTTGATTTGAGCTTCTATAAATCAGTAGTTCTTTGTACATCAGTTGGTAGAGCAGCTGATACATTTAACCAAGATTCTTTCTAATGCCTTTGTCATTAAAAATTGATTTTTAAAAATTTCTTACTCTCAATTAAGTCTCAAACTTATAAAAATAAATCAGTTTTTTTTTGGAGGGGGGACATCATGTGATAACTTTTGGTAATAAGCCTTTTTTTTTTCCCCCCCTCCATTTTGAACATTCCTTGAATTGCTAGAATTTGGATTCCTTTTTCTATTCAACTTTTCCAAAAGTATTGCATTTAACTTAACTCTTTCGTAATTCAACTTTTCCAAAAGTATTGCATTTAACTTAACTCTTTCGTAAACAGAGTGCCATTTTTGTTGTTAACAGTACATGGGCTGCAATATTTTTGTCATAACTCAATGTAAGGTATTTTCTTATTGGCTGTTAGGCGACCAGTTCAATGTTAATGTATTACTGTGGTGTAGGATTGAGTAAAGATTGTTTTGCAAAATATAATTAAAAGTGACTGCTTTATTGTTTTCATGCTATTCCACTATGACATAAAATTGCTTATCAAACGATTGTTTTATTTGTGTTTTTATATATGATTGACATGTTTGAACATAATATTTTGCAAATTTTCCCAAAAAGATTTGTCCACTCTACAAAAATAAAGAAAATTTATCTGCCTGTGAAAGGGTTATATTTTTGACTTATTAGCATATTACTGTTTTTTAAACTTCTGTTTATTGAATGTAGTTTTTGTTTTTTATATATATATATATATATATATACTTATGATTTTTTTCCTTTTGCATATTTTCAGAGTCTAGCATTGAGTACAGCCACTTTAATGTTCATGTTGATGCGAGATCGACTGAGCTATGACGTGGGCCAGGATACACTGAGTTTAATTGTGCAGCTTTTAGAAGTGGAGACAGGCATGTTGTCCAATTTTGAGGCCAAGGAATATGACCGTATGATACAGAAAGTACAGGAGTTATATAGGGAGTGTCATAAGATTGGCATGGCCAAACAGATTGATCTCGATTCTATATCAGTGAGTTTTGTGCATTTTACAGTCTTTCTTTGCTCTTTTCTTAATCATGATTTGTTGTCGTAACTGCATCAAAGCAATTAACCCTTTTGGTGGAAAGAGCAACTCAAGTTGTCCAAATTTACTTCATGCAACTTTAGTCTACATTACTTAAAAATTTTGGATCTTCTACTGAAATTGCCTTGATATACCCTGGCCCTAAAATAGAAAAAAAAATTCTTTATTATTTCTAAAACTTTAGTAAAACATTTTTACATAAACATAACAAAGTATCACTGAATAAAATATTCTCTTATAAACTCACTTTTATGATATACCCCTCCCTCATACCAGTAGTGTATTGTAATTGTGAAACTCTTATAATTTTTTTTATTTGAAAACTTTTTAGTTTATGGTCAAAAATGCATTCCAGTCATTAAATTTGTTGCCAAATGTGTCACACCAAAACGGTTGCAGGAAATGTATGTTTTTTTTGTTTTTTTTTCACTCTCTTGTGCAGTTACCTTTTATACCAAGTGATTTTTGTGGGAGTGGGACTCATTCAAATTTCTGATTAGTGAAAATTTGTTTATCTCTACAGATTTGTTTCAAATCTTTTTTTTTTTTATCTATTCTTGAAAGGCTGTAAATCCTAGCAATAAATGGATTAACAAGGAAAATGTCTCCTATTGCTTTGATATCACAAATCTTTCAGTAAATCGTTTTTTTTTTTCTACTTCATGAACTCAGGATTACACTGATATTTCTTTCTTTTTTTATGTGCTCATATAAAATGTTTAATGCTGCTTTAGCATCAAAACAAAACAAATATAATAATAGTTTCCAACTTAGTGATTAACTTACTAGTTTCTACTTGGATATTCAGTACTAATTGGTTATGTAATTCATATTATCACATCAGAATTATTACACAATGCATCAAAATTTTCATTCCCTCTAATTATATATTAAATTTTCATGTCATGTAATAACCAATCAGCTTTAAGATAGCTTGGCATCCTTACTTATTGGGAGTGAGTTCTACCTTGGAGCTCTATTAAAACTCTTTATATTTCTTCTTGGTTTGTTGATTATCAGTGGCCTGGAGATGCCATGATTTATCAGACCCTTTAAACTTAACTGTTTATATTGCTGCTGCTGCCAGCCTATGAATTTGATTGAATATCAGGGAGAAGAGGCTTGTAAATGGTCAGGAATTAATGTAATTGATACAATAAGGCTATTGTATATATATATATATATATATAATGTAAATGGATTATTAATCATTTTACTATCAAATGCATTGGATATCAGGGTAAAGAAGCTTGTCAATGGTCTGGAATTAATGCTTATATCATTGAAGAAATAGGGCTATTATTTATACCTTTGTACTTGCTATTTTCTTTTTGATTTAATTTAGATTGTTTTTTTGGTGGAGGGATTGATTTATTTTTTAAATCTCAAATGCTGAGTTTTTTATAATCAAAGTTCATTAAGTTATGTATAATTACTGTTAAATGTGTAACTGTTTAAAAATACCAATTGCTGCAAGTAGATATCAACATCTTTTTGTTCCAAATTCATTTTAAGATATTTCTACTGAAATACTGACCATTTTTACTAGCAGCAAAATTACTGAAGATTCATTATCATCCAATGAATTTATATCCTAGTTTGATAGGGTGCTATTTTGGCATGTTATCTATGTGTCATGAATCTATTTTGGTATGCTTGCCCAATTGGCTGGGGCTGTAGAATACACTAACTGCTTCTCTGCAGAGGGGTAAGACCCCCCCCCAATGAGTGTCCTGGATATGACACTAAACAATCTGATGGTGAGGTTCCAGCAATGGTCCGGAGTGGTAGCACCTGATAGGGCCCTATCTATGGGTTAAATAGAACTAACAGCATGCTCATGCTAAAATGAATTGAGTAAACGAATAGCTTGAAATAGAAACGTTTTTGACAATTAAACCGTACTTACATTGAAACTGCGTGCTTATGCTTAACTGAATTTTTCCTAATAGAACTGTTTTTTGACATTAAAACTGCATTTACACTTAACTGAATTATTACATATAACTGCTTGAATAGTTTGAAATGAAAATGTTTTTGACAATTAAACTGTGTACTTATGCTAAACTGAACTGTTTTCAATAGAACAGATTATTTAGATAAAAATGGATTTGGCGTTAAATAACCTACAAAGGTTGATATGCCATAAAACCAAACAAACCAAACCTATTTTGGTATGCGATCTACATTTTATATTGTGATCTACAACAAGAAAAGTTAGACTTTTTTTTACTTATTAGAAAGAGACAAGGTTAACACTTATCTTGATGCTATGAGAATATCTAGTTTGATAATCTGAAGCATGAATGAATGTCTGTTTGAGTATCAGAAACTTTGGTTTTGACTCAACAAGGTACATGTGGCAACAGAACATTTCATTCAAGTGTAGACTTCAATCCTAATAGCCAACCTATGGACCCTTCCATGATTTTACCAGCTTATTGACATCTGAATATCTAAAGAACCCTTAAGATGTTAGCTAAAGAGTTTTACAATGAGATCACAAACAAGATGAAAGTAGTTTTTACAAAGAAATGGCCTTTTAAATAAAGAATAAGATATAGCATCATGTCATCACTGTGGTGGAGAAAACTCTTAACAATCTGTTTCTTGCTTTTCTAGCTGATGTTTGTTTGATCCACTGATAAAATCAGTAGATTTGTTTAATTTTAATTTTTCTATTTATAAATGTATGAAATTTTAAATTGTTTTTTTTTAAATAAAGATTTATATATAGATGGTGATTGTTTTTTGTAAATGAATATATATATATATATATATATATATATATATATATATATTTCATTTATCAATTAAAGTTTATATATATATATATATATATATATATACTTTAAGAAAAACAACGAAACCGGTCACATAGGATTATAAATTTATTTCAATCCTGTTACGCATTTTTGAGGTTTTCAAAAACACGAAAAAAACAGGACTTCTTCAGATCATTTTGGATAAAAAATTGAATAGACACGTGGGAGGGAATAGTATGAGGGAGTCGAAGAGGGGTGAGGAGTTACCTCTTTATTAAGCCCGCTTCCGCTTTAAAATTTAACTTTCGGTTAGCAGTGTAGTAAATATTGTTTTTTTGTTTTTATATTTAGACCTAAATTACAGGTTTTTTATTGACTAAGATTTAACCTTTAATTAAAATTCAAGTAAAGGTACCGTGTTAGATATATTAAAATTAAATTTAGGCAAATATTTACTTTCTTTACTATATTTTAACATTTCAAAATTATTCATGCTTGAATACCTTCTTGTCCTGAATTATTGGTACATTGAGCTCTTTACCAGGAAAATTTCAAATATTCATGCTTGAATACCTTCTTGTCCTGATGGAATTACTCCCAACTCCGGTTTAACTGGACCAAAAAAAAATATATATATATATATATATATATATAAACTTTAATAGAAATGAATATATATATATTTAAACTTTAATTGATAAATGAAATATGTAGATCACATACCAAAGTAGAATTTGACTTGTGTAGCTCAACTTGGCTATGTAGATCGTGTACCAAAGTAGCAACTTAAATCTACATGTTTCTTATTTTTATCATTACCATCATCATTATTTTCCTTTTATTTTGACATCCTGAATTTAAACCTGATGTTATTGATTTTAACCTTTCAGACGGGTAACTTGGCAATGGAGTCATTATTGACTATCACTGCATCTCGTAATGCATCAGATGGCTTCAAAAATGAGTTGCGATCACTTGGTGCCCTTGATCATATTGTTAATACAGGTAAGTATCTATTATTGGTCCTCTTTTTTCCACTCTTTAGTATCTCTGACTTATCTGATATTAAATAAGGTTGCAAGTCATTATCTGAACTAAATTTTTCTTAACACTTTTTCTTCTTTCTCTTTTTCTTTTTTCTTTCTTTTTGTCTTGTTTTTGTTTTCTTTTTCTTTTTTCTTTTTCATTCTATTTTTCTTGTTTTTATTTGCTTTTTTCTTCATTCTCTTTTTCTTGTTTCTGTATTTTCTTTTTTCTTTTTCTTCATTCTCTTGTTTCGATTTTTTTTCTTTTTCTCTCCTGTTTTCTGGTTAATTCTGCTGATCCTTAATTACTTAGCAAACTTAAAATTATTTCCTCTTGTCTTTTGAAAAGATGAGTATGATACTGTCACTTGATCCCAAATAGGACCCAAAATCTATTGATCATTATTTTTATCTAGCTGCTGGAAGAAATTAACTCCCTTTTAAATTTTATCTCCAACTTTATTCCTTGGTGTTTCACTTACGGCTAACTTTTATGCTGTGAATTTTCATTTTAGGAGGAGGAAGAACCTTGTCTCATTAAAAGACCACTATGCTTTAATAATAACTAATAATGTTTAGTTATATCTCATAGTAACAGGAGTAAGCACAAAACAAAACAAAAGCATAAAATAGATTTAAAAGCTTTCAAGCTACTAGTGTTCAAAATGTTTCTATAACATTTAAATTCTATTATCATTTAAAAAAAATAAAATTTCACGGTATCTAACGAAGCTCTATAGAAACATATCAAACAAATAAATTGTTAATTTCAACAAGTTAGTTTTCAGTTTTGTTAACCAAATATAATATATATATATGTGTGTGTGTGTGTGTGTGTGTGTGTGTGTAAGTTTATATATATATATATATATATATATATATATATATAATAGCATGGATGCTTATCTGTGACCACTGGTTTCATGCCATCTTTATACAACCATCATCAGGCATAAAAAACTTTTTTCTGCCTGATGATTATACTATCAAATATATATAAAAACTAATATATATTTATTCATTATATTATATAATAGCTCTATCACTGATATTGTGCACTCCAAATTATACAGCATTTGGTCTGCCATAAACCCACCAAGTGTGATAGTGACAACCATATACTGTTGTTATATATATATATATATATATATATATATATGTATATGCCAATAAATTACAAATGAGTGAGAGGATCAATAAAAAATAAACAGAAACAAACTTTTGTTAGTTTACTGAGAAAAAATTAGTTTCAATATCAAAAGTAGCTCACATGAATATAAACCCGCAGTAATTCCAAAACCGCTGTAAATTATTTTCATTCCTTTCAGTCTAAGATGTAAATTTCAATTTCTGTTGTTTTGTCTCTTAATACCTATATTAAAATCATCTGATTTTTGTATGAATGTTTCTATCACACAGATATTTTGTAGCAATATTTTTGTTGGCACAATAACATAAAAATGCTCTAATATAGAGAATAAAACAATTTCCTGTCCAGTTTGCAACTTAATAACCATTTGGATTTTGGAATTGCTCTCATCTTGATTATAATTTCTTCAGGAAAATAACCATCAAAGGCTAAGTTATGAGGTACTTCTTTTTTATTCATTTGCACTTATAATATAAACTTGTACTTATAAAGATATATATTCACCCAATCCCTCCATCATGGACAGGATGTGACATAGGGCCAATTTTTAAACAGAGTACAACAGGTTTGAATCCAGTTTTCCTTCTCCTAGATGGTTGGCTACACTAAGGCGTAAGACTTCAGTCTGCCCTGCTATTAACTCATAGCTGGTGGGGAGGGCAGACAGATGGATATATGCCTTTCCCAAGAGCATTAGTGTGAAAGGGAAACATAAGTAGCCTTGTCTGTGATTTGAGCTCTGGTCCTCATGCTCATTTCCTATGACGATAACCATTGGGCCACACATTTCCATCAATGTATTTCTAAAGATATGGAAAGTTTAAAAGCTTTTACCCTTTCAATTAATTGTGTATTAAGAAATGTTCTTTTGTAAAGTATATTTACAGCCCTAACACTTGACAATTGGGTATATTGTTAGATGAAACTGTTTGCTTAGAAGATGACTCAGCCAAGTGGCTATTATAAAATTAGTCTAATATTTACAAAAGAGGAAAGTCAAATACTTAGTGTCTCTTCTCCAGAAAGACAAATCAAACAAATAAATAACCTTTATTAAGATGACTATAGGAAACTTGGCATATTTATTTTTTATGTAAATTAAAGATACTACCAGGTCATTTATATATATATATATATATATATATTCACTAAGAAGAAGGCAGTGACCTTGATTATTCTTATCTAACCTGCAATAGCAAATTGATTTAGTATATTTTTTCTTTTGTTAAAAAGAATACAGAATATTATTAGAACACTAGATAATCTGTGAGTTTGTTGAGTAAACATTGTAATTGTGACCCATAGTGTTATTAATGTTTCTCTTTAGGAAGATGTGAAGGGTTCTAACTAGCCTATCATAACAGCTGTCCATGATGATATTGATGCTTTTATTTAGGAAGGAATGAACGATTCTAATTAATATTTCATAGTTATCTACATTATATTGAGAATTTTAATAATGAATAGATGTCCTACAAAATTAGCATTCAGTTGCAAATTGAACTGGAAATTGCTCTATTCTCTAAGTTTGATCATTTCAAGTGAATTGTTCTAATATATATATTAGATCAATTCACTTGCTGTGATGTGCTTTTCTAAAAAGAATTTTCTTTTATGTATCTCAACCATTTAGGATAAGGATTTAAAAATTTTTGTGATGATGGTGTGTTGTTAAAATACCTTGTCACTTACTTTGATCTGCTTTTTTCATCTATCCATCTATACTAACTACAATGAGAGTTGTTTCAGTAATATGTAGTTAGTGATAGTGAATTGTGTTGCAAGTAATTTTTGTGTCTGATTCTTTTGAGGCGGTACTGTTTGTTGATTGTTTCTAACGAATATATTCAGTTTATTTCCAATAAACTCTTTTTCTTAATTACTTGGAGGTGAGGAAAAGTATTTGTATAATGATTCTGTGGTTTCAGTTACTGGAATTTTTAGTTTTTTATCATTATGATTATGTCTTTTGTTAAAAATTCCGATAAGGTATTTTATTTTATGTATCGCAACCATTTGGGATCCGGGTTTAAAAATAAAATTATTTATTTATTTTACTTATGTAGTAATAGAGTACCACTGAAATACCATTTCAGCTATTTAATGATTTGTTTCATTGCCTTCAACATCCTTCATGAATTTTGCTTCAATCCCTATCCCATTCACTACTAGAATAAAAATGCTCAAGACAAAGAACCTTTTCTCTAGAGAACCCATTGACTGCTCTAAGACAAAGAAATTTCTCCAGAGACATCTTGTGGGCCATTTCTAAATGTTAATAAATGGACTGGTTCTAATTAGTAAAGAACTCAATTTGGTTGAAAATCAAACTCTCTAGTGTTATTTTTTTTTTTGTTTATTACTTATTTAACTTAGTTAAATTCAACATTACAATAGTCAGGCAGAGGTAATTCCTGATGACCTGCCTTGTCGTTGAGAGATGGATATGTATTTCCCACCAATAACAGAGGTCACGGTTTAAAAGGAATTTTAAACGCTGATTTTCAAGGCAAGTAGCCGTTCAGTGCTTGGCAGATTGTTGTTGATTGATTTTAATGGTATACTAAACCATTTAGGATTATTTTATACCTAGAGGTTAGGTTAATTACATTTTATGTATAGTTGTTTCTGAAGAGTATTTTTTACACACAGGTATATGATTTCAAATATCCCAATATGATACAAAATTTTCACACTATTGTATGGTTTCAAGTATTTCATTAATCATAATAAAATGGTTTCAAGTAATTATTTCTATTTAGTAATTATTTATTGATACAGTTATATGGTTTCAAGTAACTGATAAAAATAATCCTTAGTAAGCAATTATAGCTTCAGTTAACTATTCTTAATACAAATAATTTACACATATATGGCATCAAGTATTCCAATCTAGTACAAATAATTTAAAAAAAAGATCTGTGAATGGGATGGTAACTCATACTACCATTCCAGGTCAGAGTGAACTTGGAAGTAATGGGAATGAAGGGATATTCTACACTCCCCAGATTTCCTAAACTGGAGCCTCACTATCGGATGTAGTTGAGTATCTCATCCAGGACATGCTCTTGCTGGTGGTGAGGTCTCACCCCTCTGCAATGGATAAGGTCAGCATATTTCAAGCCTTATTGACTGAGTGAGTAGATTGTTGCAACACAATCTTCTTACATCCATTTCCCACTTATTTTGACTTATAATAAGCTAAGCGTTACTCATATTTCTATAATCCTTGATTTTCAGTTATTTCAGTTTGTTGTTTACATTGAAAACTATATTGCTATATTACTGAGAATTATTCTAATATTGTAAAGCAATTGCTATATAGGCCATGTATTTTTGTGTTTTCTGACAAATCATGGAGGTGCCTGTTGTGTAACAGTTGTCATCATAGAAAGTGAACTCATCTACTCCACTTTAAAGCCTGAACAAGGCTGTTTGCATTTCATATAGCACTAATATTGTTGAGAATAGTATGAATCCAACTATTCTCCCTTTAGCCATGAGTAAATAGTTGGCCATACTGGGCTCTTTAATTTTAGTACGGCAATCTGTTTAGGGGAAAATAAAAAAATTTAAAAAAAAATGTAAAATAAATAAACAAACTTTGAATTCAATCCAGGCTTGGAGGAGGATAGGTTCTGCCAGGTTACTCCTGCCTTACAACCAAACTTGGCTACAGGATAAGTCTCTAAGTCTAATTCATAAAATCAAAACCATTTTGTATTATTAAATCGCTATTAGATATTGTATTAATAGATATCCAATTATGGCAAGTGAAGATTGTCTGAAAGTGCTCTCACCAAAAATCAAATTATTTGAATTTTTATTAGAAATTTTAGAGAGTAATTGTTGTATGCTTATTCTATAACGTTTAATATACGCACTTGTGAAATTCTATATCTGCTAATTTAAATGTGGGAAGGTCACATATAAATGAAAAGTATATGCAAGGCAAGTCCTACAGGAACTTAATATTTCACATACTGGCTTACTTACTAATATAGCTCAGACTTTAGACTCTATGCTCTACTTCCATAGTATACAGAAAATTCATAATATCTAAAATATTTGAATATCTGTTTACCTTGCCATGGAGCAAGGGTTATCAAACAGACTATAATAGTAGACTGCCTGTTGCTGGGGCATAAAATATGCTGACTGTATCCTCTGCACAGGGGTAAGACCCCCCTCGAAAAGGGGAGTCTTGGATATGATACTGAACTGCATCTGATGGTGATACTCCAGTCCTGGCACTCTGAGGAGTGTGGAGTCACTCCTTTATTGCCATTACTCTCTAGTCCAGTCTAACCTAGAATGGTAGTACCTGTTCGATCCCATCCATGGGTCAAATAGATTGGTTTTGAAATTATTGGTACTTGATAGGATTGTGGTGGTAGAAGGGAGAAAAAAACTCTTAAAAACCAACTACTAAAACAATGTAAATATTAACATAGAATGGACACAATTCCCTAACTTCTGAGCATGAAATAATCCTAGATGAGTTGACTTGCTGCCCTTACACTTTTGGCCTTGGGTCAGACTAAGCCAGACTTAGTAAATATTGATATTCAACCTTACTAAGTAGAATGGGTTTATTTGAAAATCTCTGGTTTTTAAACTTCTCCTCAAAATCAGCTTTTTCCATCAAAATCAGCTTCAAGGATTTGATTCAAATACCAACCCTTGTTCTTTCCTTCAATCCTCCTATAGATAGTAGAATCCTGTAGGGCTGAAACAGTTTATATACAATAACTACACTCCCCTCTCTCTTTATCTCTGGATATGCTCATTTGAGAAAAATTTCTTCTCTCTCTCTCTTCAGTAATGGTCAGTCTTGTATTACTATTCTCCACATTCTCATCAATAGTTAACCTCTATTGTTATTGTGATAGGGTAATTGGACAGCTACCAGAACTGAGAACAAAAGGATCTACTTATAAAACAACACAACTTCTCTTAAGTTGTAAGTCCTATATCCTATCACTTTATTTTGCTTGGTAATGGTACACTTCTGTTTAGTGATAATCTACAGGCTCATCTGCATTCATCTGATGTCTTATGAAATGTAATTCCCAACATTTTTTACTTTTTATGGTTTTCATTAAATGCCTCATATCTACCAGTTTTTTTTCTTACTAAAGACATTGCCAGCTTTGAGTCAAAACTGGTTATGAAAAGGATTTTTAGTCTATTCTCTTTCTGCCTATACCTGTCAAACTGGTGATTGTGCTGATGTTAGTTTGTAAATATTGCTTGGTAGACCACAGAGCACTTCTTGCAAATAGCTACAAGGTGTTGTGGATTTTTCAGCATCTATTTCTATTTTAATGCATGAATATTAGAATGAATAGCAATCTAAATTAAGTCTTTGAAACCTGTCTCTGCCTCTATTTAGTATTAAGATCTATGATTAATTACACACCCTGTTGGTAGGGCTTAGAATACACTGTATCCCTTTGAAGAAGGGTAAGACTGTTCCACCCATAATAAAGGGTGTCCTTGGAGTGATATTGAGCTGCATCTAGTAGTGGGGATTTGGGGGAGTATGGAGAAACCCTTTGTTGCCACTACTACTGGGACTGCCCTGGCTTGGAGTGCCTTTTGGGGTTCCATGTATAGATCTGGTAAATCTGTCTACAAATTGTTTGTATTGGATGTGAGTACTGTACTTGTTTGTTAAAGTTTGTTGTTAGTTATTTGAAACCAATATAACTGTTTGCAAGCAAAGGAATATTATCAAAGAGATATAGTTACTTGAACTTGATAAATTATTAGTATTGAATAGAAATACTTAAGATCATACAACTGTGTACAAATTTTTTGTTTTAGATAATACTAGCAACCCCACTCCTAAACAACTATACAAAGAAATTTTAAATATAAAAATACCATGTATATGATTCTTTAACCTCTAGACATAATATAACCCCAGACCAGTCGACATGCTGCTAAAATCAATCAGTCAAAAGAGTTTTCAAGACTTTATCTTAAATGGAATATATTTGGGCGGAAAGAGTTCTGGAAGGTGTGAACTAACACTCCATTGCCATTACTTCTATGTCCACTATAATTTAGAGTACTTTTTTGTGTCTCATCTGTGGATGGACTAGATCTGTTTCAAGATTATTTGTATTTGATAGGAGTACTTGATACCATATAATAGTAAATTATTTGTATTAAGAATAGTTCTTTTAAATTATAATACTTTACTAAGAATTATTATTAGTTACTTGAAACTGTTCAAACAACTGACTATAATTTGATAGAAATAATCACTTGAAACCATATAATTATTACATAAGAATACTTGAAAGCATACAGCTGTGTGCAAATTATTATTTTTTTAGATAGGAATATGTGGTATCATAACCCTGTGTAAAAAAAAAACTCAACAACACAAAAAATGTTGTAAGGATTCATACGGTGATGAACAGGCTAGTTGGCTGGGGTTGTAGAATACACTGACTGTATCTCTACAGAGAGGTAAGGCCCTCCCCCAACGAACATCCTGGACATAGTATTAACAGTTCTATTCCAAACAATTCAGTTTAGCATAAGTACACTGTTTGATTATCAAAAACAGTTCTATTTCAAGCAATTCAGTTGAGCATAAGTATGCAGTTTACTTATATTTGACCCTATCAGATGCTACCACTCCAAGCCAGAGCAATGAGAATAAAGGGGTACCCCGCATTCCCCAAAGCTCCAGCACTACTGGAACCTCACCATTAGATTATTTAGTATCATATCCAAGGCACTCGTTAGGGAGGAGGGTCTTACCCCTCTGCAGAGTTGCAGTCGGTGTATTCTACAGCCCCAGCTGACTGGGCAAGTCTTATGTATGAGTCAGATAGAACTGTTTTACATTTTAACTGTGTGCAAACAAAGGATTTATGCTAAATTGAATTATTAGAAATAGAACTATTTTACCCTTTAACTTTGTGTAAACAAAAGATGTTTAATTGAACTGTTAGTGAAACATATTTATACTTTGAACCATTTAACTTTACTGATGAATTAATTATATCAGTATTACATAGCAATACTTGGAACCATTTAACTTTGTGCAAATGAATGAATAATATTGAATAGAATTATTAGTGCTGATTAGCAATGCTTGAAACTCTTTAATTGTGTGCCTAAATTGAATTGTTAGTGCTACATAGAAATGCTTGAAATCATTTAACTGTATGCAAATAAAACTATTTATGTTAGATAGCAATATTTGAAATCATTTAAGTGAGTGCAAACAAATAATTAATACTAAATAGAACTTTTTGTGTTATAATATTTGGAACCATTTAACTGTGTGCAAATGAATTATTTCTGACTCATTTAAAAATTATATTATCTCCAAAAATTGATTTACAAATCATACGCATAACCATTTATCTGTGTGCAAACAAATGAGCTCTTGTTTGATTAAAAATGTCATCTAAAACTATGTGTTTATAAATCATAATATATATATATATATAAAGAAGATTTGGCATTAAATAACCTACAATAGTTGATATGCCATAAAATCCAACCAACTAGTGACACAAGGTGTACAAACAGATATTGTGTATATATAAAATAAACCCAGTGTATATATATATATATATGTTTTTAATACAGGTAGATCATTTTGACCAGGTCATTTTAAAAGTAGCTCACAAGCCAAAAAAATGTGGGTACCTCTTTTTTAAATGAAGAGATTTTCTTTTATATGGATATCAATTGGCTTATCTTTTAAATTAAAAAGTTTTGTTTCAAATAAACATTAATTGTCAATGTACATTCCGGTGAATGTTTTAAGGTATAAAACCATTTATTTGATTATTAGTGAAACATGCCATTTGAATTATCAGGTCCTCTTCCACATGGATAACTTTGACGTTAAATAACCCACAAAGATTGATATGCCATTAAACAAAGAAACCACACCAAAAACAGGTTACATGTAAATGTTGATGAAACTAATAACAGAATGTTTTCTTTTCTGATTTTTTTTTCTCAGTGTGTTCTTGTGTGGAGTCCTTAAACAAATATACACTGTCCATGTCCCACAATCACAGAAGGAAGCTAGAAAAAGTGGACAGATGTCTCCGGGTCCTGGAAAATGTAAGTGTCCTCTATTTTAGATAATTTACACTCATCCTTTAAAGGAAGGTGATGTTATTCTGTACAATTGATGTTTCTTTTTAATTGTTACTACAGATTTTTATAACTTGGAACCCGCAATTTAATATAAAAAGATTTTAAAAAATTACTGGTTGATGACAACTTGATAGTCATTGCCAGCCTCTCCTTGTATAGCCATGTTCTTATGTAATGTACAAATTAGATAGTTTATAAGTTATAAAGGTTGAGGGAGGCTAACCAGGAACCTTGTTTCATTGGCTCTGTCATAAGTTATATTCATTATTTTCTTTTTTCTTTGAACTACTCATCCCATTAGTGGATTTTTGAGTTTGATACTGGATTTATATATATATATATATATATATCTATATATATGCTCACTAAATGAATGAATGTTTACTCAACCCTGTGTGGTAGTCTCATTATGACCAGTTTCATGTACTTTAAAAAAAAAAATTAAAAAATACAATCATGAGATAAGACTTGTTAAGTTACCTACTGATTGTATTTTTCTTTTAACATGAAACTGAGCAACTTTCATTTATTTCAAGTTTTACCTTACTCTACTGACCTGTATTAAGCACTTTTTGATATATAAAAAGCTTGACAGCAATTACACAAGAATGCTGTGAGCAATATTGAACAAGTCCTGGAGGCAGCACCCCACAAAGCAGCAGTTGTACGGCCACCTACCACCCATCATGAAAACTATCCAAGTTAGATGAATTAGACATGGGGGACACTGCTGGAAAAGTAGGGATGAACTCATAAGCGACATACTCCTATGGACCCCTTCACATGGACAAGCAAAGGCAGG
>CAUZXS010003288.1:80000-95000 GCA_963585895.1 Sepioteuthis lessoniana | reverse complement strand
CATTGGACCCAAGCAGGTATTACCGCACCAAATCAGAGTGACTATGCGATTCATAGCGAAGAAGAGGCACTCTACACTTCCCAGATCAACAAACCTGGAGCATCACAAGATCTAGTATATTTTCATACCTTGGACATCTTTTGAAGGGGCTCTCAACACTCTTCAGAGGATTATGCGTCATGATACGACACTTTTGTTAAAATTAAGAGGATTTCCTGTATAGTCTTCCTATGGACTAGTTTATTATTTAGTATGTTGTTGCTTCCGTTAATCCACGATAGGCCAATGTGTATGGTTTTTGAAAATTTATATTATGTTTGTGATTGCTTTTATTGCATAATATTTAGACTTGGGATCAAATATCGGCCTCCCGGATGATTGGTGAAATCATCCGGGAGGCCCAGATTCGATCCCAAGTTGAGTAAAACCAAAGACTCAAAAATTATACGTAATGCCTCCTTGCTTAACACTTAGCTTTATAAGGTACAGAGCAAAGGAAAGTGGTGCGATCCAAGAAAAGGAGTTACACCCTCCCTTACAATTCAGTGTACTAGCTCTTAGAAAGGAAGCCTTTGGGTCACCCTCGAATATGGTCGACGATCTCACTTAACTATATATATATATATATGTGTGTGTGTGTGTGTCTGTGTGTGTGTTTACTACAGCTGGTTCATAAATGAAATAACTCTAAGAAGATTTCAACAAAATAATCTTACTGCTAATAAGATTGCATACATTCAATTTGATATATAATTAGCAGCACTTACCTTCACTCAGCAAGTTCATCTCTTCCGAAAATCAATCCTTTCTTAGTATCTATTCAGTTGGTATTTGTATGATTTCGTACTCACCTCAGTTCTCTTGAGTACTCAAATTAGTACAATGAGTAAAGGGTGATACCGATAACACACACACACACATACACACACACACACACACACACATATATATATATATATATATATATATATATATTGTGTGAGGATACGGGATGTAGCCCTGAAGACCTGCCAGAGGCGATGAACGATAGAGAGAAGTGGCGAGAGAGAGAGAGAGAGAGAGAGAGAGAGTCAGGGATATCTGTGCTGGCGGCACGACACGATGATGATGATGTTATATATATAAACTCATAGATAAAAATGTATATATATATATAACGAGAATCATTAATGGAGATTTAAAACTGAAAAAAGATCCTCGTTATATATATATATATATATATATATATATATATATATATGTAAATATATGTGTGTGTGTGTGTGTGTGTGTGTGTGTGTGTGTGTGTGTGTGTGTGTGTGTGTGTGTGTGAGGTTATCATCGATAGCATTTTCTGTTTGAAAACAAAGATTATTCACACTGAGCTTGGACTCAGAAAAACGAGTGCGAATTTCTGCTGACGATACTTCATTCCATTTCGCATAAATGTCCATGAAAAATATCTGAATTCAAAACCCTGTTCTCCAAGTATCTTGACGAAATATATCACCAATGGAACGCAGAATCTTTGACAGAGTAATTTCAGTGGGTGAATGAGTAAATACCTCAATACCCTTATAACTAACTTATCAGTATGGTAATAATATATTTAATAGCAATTCTATATTTAATTTGGACAAACCTTTCTTCATATACTCGATATTTTTGGCACTGCGTATCTGTTGAGACATTCGCAAGGTGTATTATTATTATTATTATTATTATTGTATACTATTATTATTATTTACTCCTTGAGAGGTTTTCACATAAGAGCTAGCTGATGGTCTTTCACTAAATTTGAGAGAGAGCAAGTCGCCTTAACTCTCCAGGACTCTTCTCAGTATTCTGGCTGTTCTCAATAATGTAGTAGTTTGGATAGTCTCCACTCTTCCTCTTCTTTGTAAGTCCTCCAGTCCCTTAAATAATCATTCAGTGACTTACCACGAGCACCAATTACAATTGGTATAAACGTCACTTTCTTGTTCTACAGTTTTTTTTTTCAATTCCTTAGCAAGGTCGAGATATTTACGAATCTTCTCGCTTTTTTTCAATTTTACTCTGCTGTCAGCCGGTACAGCAAAGTCCACAATTTTACAAGTTCTTTTTTTATGTTTTTGATTATTATAAGGTCTGGTCGTCTGGTCGATATTAAGTATTATTATTACTATTGAATATTATAGTATATTATTATTTTTACTCCTTTTCAACTTTTTCACACCAGCGTTATCTGATCTCAATAACGCTGAATTATGGCTGGTCTCCACTCGTTCTCTTATTTTGAAGTACTCTGTTATTATTATTATTATTATTATTATTATTATTATTATTATTATTATTATTATTATTATTATTATTATTATTATTATTATATACTCTTTTAGAGGTTTCGCAAGTCTCCTCAAGTGCCCAGGACTCGTCTCAGTATTCTGGCTGTCTTCAATAATGCCGTCGTTTGGATGGTTTCTACTCGTCCGCCAACTTCCAAATCCTCCCGGCCCTTTAATAATCTTACTGGTTACTGTGCCAAAAGTACCACCCACCATGGGTACAATCGTCACTTTCATGTTCCATTGTTTTTTCAATTCCCTAGCAAGGTCGAAATACTTATCCTTTTTTTCACATTCTTTCAGGAGTTTGATTGACAGCAAATCTCCTCAAGTCTCCAGGACTCTTCTCAGTATTGTGGCCGTTCTGAATAATGTAGTAGTTTGGATGGTTTCCACTCATCCGCCAACTTTCAAGTCCTCCAGTCCCTTTAGTAATCCTTTAGTTACTGTTCCAAATGAACCAATTACAATTGATATAATTGTCACCTGCATGTTCCATAGTTTTTTCAATTCCCTAGCAAGGTCGAGGTACTTATCCTTCTTTTCCCTATTATTATTATTATTATTGTTATTGTTGTATGTTATAATATGTATACCATTGTGTATAATTATCATTGTATGTATCCATTGTGTAGTGGGCAGAGAGTTCACCAATGGTCCAGGAGACCTGTGTTCAATACCATGTCGCGTCATACCAAAGACTCTAAAAATGGTACTTGATACCCCCTTGCTTAACACTCAGTAATATAAGGTACGTATCAAGGGTAAAGTGGAGCAATCCAGGAATAGGAGTAGCGCCCTCCCATACACATCAGTGTAGTAGCTATCGAAAAGGGAGCCTTCTGTTCCTCCTCGACTAATGTCGCCAACTTACTTACTGCTGTGTATTATTGTATACTATTGCATGAGGTTTATATTATTGTTGCTCACCATACTTTTCATACAAGGTAATTGTGCTCCATCGTATTTTTCAGGAAAATAGAAATATCGTTTTGCGATGTCCATTTCCTCTCCAAGAAGCATATGATAAAATACATAGTACCAGTAGCAAGGAATGATCCCAGATTTGATTTGTGCGGCAGGTTTGATTTCAGAGTTGTTTTTTCTTTTTTTTCTTTCTGGTTTTACTAATGAAGATAAGTAACTCAGTATGCCCTATTTTTTTTACCTATGTCTGATGGCTTACAGATTAATGCTTTTCCTAAGGTCACTTTTCCTCACAGCTGCAATATTCCAAGCTCTGATGACATTTGAAGTGACATTGCAATGACTACTCAGAAACTTGTCTCCAATCCGTTCACCACTTACAGCGCCTACGCTGCGGCAATTTTAAACCCAGGAGATTATAATGTTGGACTCAGTATAATAATTAGAATAAAAGAGATTTTATAAACAATATCTGCTTTATTCATTATCCTCGTCTAAATGAAAATGTCATTTCTTTAATGAGTTATTCCACTTATATACATAAACATTGGAAGAAATGAAAATTTTGAATTATTTCTGTAATAGACAATCTCATTTGAACTTGAACTTACATTGAAAAACTTATTTTTGAATATATAAGTATATAAACATCCTATCAAAAACTTTCCCCCGGAGACATGAAAGAAATAGAAGATAAAAAAAACAAACTTGTTAACAGAAGAGATTGTCCCGAATTGGATCAATCAATTTACGCAGCACTTGGTAGAACACACCGCCAAAAAAGTTAAAAGCTAAACTTGACAAGGGACAGTGTTTTACTTAATAGATTTTTCTTATGTTAGTAACGCTTCATGACCACTGACAATCCCTCTTTTCCTAATCTTAAATTCACAGAAAACAGACAGACCGAAGAATCATGCTAAATGTAATTTTACTTCAGTTTAGCAAATTTAATGTTAAATCACTAACTGTTCTTCATTCTGGTAAAAATATTTAATTTCATAAAATAGAAAATAAATCAAGCTTATTGTACAAATGATGGATTAGATATAATGTGAATGAATAAATAATTATTATATTCTTTACATTGGAGTCAGAATGACAGCAAGTCTCCACAGTTTTGCAAGACTATTCCAAGTATCCGAGCTGATTTCAGCAGTGTTGTGGTCTAGGTTTGGTTTGGTTTGTTTGGTTTTATGGCATATCAACCTTTGTAGGTTATTTAACGCCAAATCCATTTTTATGTAAATAATCTGTTCTATTGAAAACAGTTCAGTTTAGCATAAGTACACAGTTTAATTGTCAAAAACATTTCCATTTCAAACTATTCAAGCAGTTTGAATGTAATAATTCAATGTAATAATTCAGTTTGAATGTAATAATTCAATGTAATAATTCAGTTAAGTGTAAATACACTTTTAATGTCGAAAAACAGTTCTATTTCAAATAATTCAGTTAAGCATAAGCACGTAGTTTAAATGTAAGTACGGTTTAATTGTCAAAAACGTTTCTATTTCAAGCAATTCAGTTTACTCAATTCATTTTAGCATAAGTATGCTGTTAGTTCTATTTAACCCATAGATAGGGCCCTATCAGGTGCTGCCACTCCGGGCCAGAGTGGACCTGGGAGCGATGGCAATGAAGGGGTACTCCGCATTCCCCAAAGCTCCAGCACTGCTGGAACCTCACCATCAGAGTGTTTAGTGTCATATCCTGGACACTCGTTAGTGGGGGGGGGGTCTTACTCCTCTGCAGAGGTGCAGTCAGTGTATTCTACAGCCCCAGCCGACTGGGCAATGTTGTGGTCTAGGTCGTTTCGATTCTTTGCAATAAGTGAAGGTTCCATGGGTTTCAGCTCCAAATGTTATCCCCATCATCATGTTCAATAGCATTTACAGCTCAGAGCCAGGTATTTATCCGGATTTTCCCATTTCTTCACTTTCAACCAGTAGTCTTTTAGAACGGCATAATCTACTAAATGACAAGTTTGATTTGGTTTGGTTCGCTTCATTTTTATGGCATATCAACCAACGGAAGTTATTTAATGCCTAATCAGTTTTTATACATATAAACAGTTATATTTAAAGCAAGTCAGTTTGATATAAGTACACAGCTTAAAGGTAAAAAAAAGTTCTATTTCAAATAATTCAGTTTAGAAGACCCAATGAGGTGCCACCAACCGGGTCAGAATGGACCAGGGAGCGATGACAATAAAAAGGTACTACGCATTCCCCAGAGCTTTAGCACTAATGGAGCCACACTATCAGATTGTGTCATATCAAGGACACTCTTTGAGGGAGTCTTACCTCTATGCAAAGTTTCAGTCAGTGTATTTTGCAACCGAAGCCGAACGGGCCAAATGACAAGTTATTTTATTCTTATTAATTAGCACTAATTCTGATCTGTAATCCGGTATATAGTAATTCGTTATATTTTCTATAAGACCAAAAGAAATTGAAGCGATTCATTTTTGAAGAAAGTTTCTGGTGTATGCATAAACCATTTTTTACTATGATTATATTTCAAGCTTTTGCACAATTCCCAGTCGATTACGCTCCTTATCACTTCCAGTTATTCGAGCCGTTCCAGCTGTGAGTTTTCATTTTTTCTTTGATTTCCAATCCTCACAATTTCTCTCCTAATTTCTTACTTTTCCAAGTTCTAAAACAGTGATTGTTAAAATGCCACTTTCATGTTCGACATTTTTTTTAACTCTTAAGGAAAGTCTAGGAATTTATTTACTTTTCACTTTCTTTTATTTTTATTCACAAGGGTGAACAACATGCCAAACTTTTATAAGGGTTATTTCACTATACGGATTCTGATTCTGATCAAATATTAATCACTTGCACAATTTCCAGTAGATCCCTTTCACACCCAATCTTTTATACGCGTTCTAAGCTTTTATACACGTTCTAAGCTAGTTTACTGCATTCCCTCCAACTCCCTCTCCTAATAAACTACGCTTGGTGTAATGGTTATCGTCGTAGGAAATGGACATGGCGACACGGGTTCAAATCCTGGACGAGACTGATTGCATTTCACATAGCACTAATACCCTGGTGGATGGTATGAATCCAATTATTCTCCTTTCAGCTATGGGTAAATAGTATGGCAGACTGATTCTTCAGCCTTTGTGTGGCAACTAGTCTAGGAGAAGGAATACTCTGAATTCAAACCTGTTAAACTCCGCTTAAAAATTGACCTTATGTTTGGTAAATATGATAAACTACGCTTGCTTTTTTCTTGAATTTTAACGTTTCTAGCTTTTAAATAATCAGTAGGTGTTAATTTGGGTCGACATTAATAATGATTCCGTTTCTCTTTTAAGGTTTTCTTTGCGTATCCCTGTTTTGATCGTCTAATGTGCAATGTCCTAGTTCGTCTTCTGGTTGCTACATGTTATTTTTTTTTTTACCAATTCTCTTTTTCTCGATATAATTAGTTTTCTTTTCTTTCCTTATGTTATTGTCTTTTTTTCATTTCATTTCATTATTGGCTGCTGTAACTAATCCTTCTCTGCTCTGGTTTGCATATTTCTAACGCCCGAAATTTGTCACGTCCACAGGTTCCCCAAGACCCCCCCCCTTTCATCCTGTCTTTTGCCTGTTTTTCTAATATGAGTTGTAGAAGCTCGGTGTCCTATCTTATTACATAACAGCTTTGCTTTGATGGTCGTCCTCTCGATTTTTGTGTTCATAAATTCGTCCTTTTATGAATGTTTGACATAGCTAACATTGTCTTTGCATACTACGTGACCAAACTACTTCAAGCTTTTCTTCCTCTCAATGTCACTTGGTATTCTACGGTTACTCTTTATATCGTCCATTTTATAGTGATTTATTAGTGAATCTCTGACTATTGTCATAAGGTAATAGCTCTCAAATACACTTATTTTTTAATTGTATTCCCCATTCAAACTTTAAGTTTCTCTTTGGTATATGAATAGATAAAAAATGGTGAAAATTTGCCACCGAGTTTCAGGTCTTGGTTTATCTATTTTAGTAGCATATCAACCTTAGTGGGTTATTTAATGCCAAAGCCATCCTTGTAGAAGAATAGCACAGATACGATTTAAGTCATAGCTCGTTGGATAAGAGGATTTATTGCTTTCCCAAGTGTATTAGTCCGAAAGGGACTTAAACAGCGTGAGTAGAGTTCGAACTTGTTAACTACGAGGCTGCAATCCTGCAAAAAAAACAAACTAGGAATTCCGTTACTACGTGTCCCCGTGGTGTAATGGTTAAAGCGATGGACTGCAGAATTGTAGTAAGCGAGTTCGTACTACAGGCAAGCTATTACGTTCACTTTCGGGTAAACACACTCGGGAAAGGTATGAACCCCCTTATCCTCCCAGCTATGGGTTAAATCGTACCACTACTGTTCTTCTAGGAAAATGGCTTTGGCAAAGGTTGATATGCCATTAAACAAAGAAACCAAACTTTTAAATAGTCCGTGCTAAAATAGATTTGCAATTATAGCTTCTGTTGTTTTTTGTTTGTTTTTTTTTTGTTGTGTTTTTCATACTCCTCTGCCACTTGATGTATATAACTGAAAATTTAGATGTATGTATTTAAGACAAGCAATCTCAGATCACGAAGGATAAATAAATATGATCGTGAATATATATATATATATATATATATATATATATATATATATATATATATGTGTGTGTGTGTGTGTGTGTGTGTGTGTATTTCTACAGAGTTCGAAAGAATATACTTAGGTTTTACCTAACCGAACCATCAGGACGATTCTGAATAAATAAAAGAGTTAGACCAAATGTACAATTTATTGAATGAAAAAGCCATTAGAGAATAAAATTAGCATAAAAAATTGTCATGATGATCTCGTTAGATAGATTCTTTCTGCCTCTGCAGGCATTAATATTTCGCTCTATTTAGTTTATTGAACATTCTTACGTTTAGTTTAAGAAATTCTGTCGGTGTTTTTTCTTTTGACTAGGCATACGTTAATGGTTGGTTACTTTCAAGTAGTATATATGCTTTTAGTCTTTTCTTTTTTATGATTTCTTTCCCAGATATTAGTTTGTGTAGTATATTTTTATTTGCAAGTTGTATCATCTGTTTGTTTTTTGTGTTTTTTTTTACCATCAGAATCATAGAAGAGATATGAAATTAATAATAATAATAATAATAATAATAATAATAATAATAATGATAATATATATATATATATATATATATATATATATATATATATATATATATAATGTAGTTTTCTATAGTTATAAGAGTACTTGTTATCTGTGACAGAGCTTATATATCCTCATTTGAAAAGCCTACACATACTGTTAACGGTACTTTAAAAATCTCAGTTTCTCACCGATGTGATCATCAGACGGAGTCTATAAGAAGGATACACCAAATTTGGTTTAATGATCACCAAGGCGCAAACGTGACAATTACCATGATTCAGTGTCTACGCATTTCTAACTTATCTCTCTCTCTCTCTCTCTCTATATATATATATATATATATATATATAAATTTTACAAATTGCACATCAACTTCCTACTACTCCAATATTCACGAGTCTGATCTTCAAGGAGACAATTAGATGAATGATAAAGCAATACTTCCTTTTGATTTAATTATGTATTATACTACACTTTACCGATAAAATTGTTTGTCACACATTGAACTAAACTATCGGAAAATGACAAATAGTTTTTCCTTTGGATTTTTTTCTTTTTTTTTGTTTTTTGTCCAGGATAGCCTATTAACAACAACTTCTCTTCTAAATAGAATCTACAACATTTCGACGCCTCATTGAAGTCAAATGCTCATTTGAATTTTTACTGAAATTCCTCACGTATTTTGAAACTTCCATTTATATGTTTTTACCCAGTAGTCTTATTTGTGAAGCGTTTATTTTGAAAGGATAAATGGTTATAAAATTCTTGTTTCCAGTGCATTTCGTTGGCTCCTAAGTAAACTTCAAGAACTTATTGCTTTATAATCATCTTGAAATCGAGTATGGTCATCACCTGATGTAATTTGTATTCGCCCCATTATATAAAAAAACACATCTGCCTGAATGATTTGATAATGAGTCAATTCAACACAGTAATATTCAATAACATGCATCCAGAAAGAAGGGTTAGCCTATATCATTAAATCTTATAAAGCAGGCAGGTTAATATCGGAGTATCCATCTCTGAAAAAAAATGCTTTTAAAAAAATAAGGATCGATTATTCAGTTTTATATTAGAGTTTCTTTCTCTTTGATAGATGAGTTAGATAATCTTGGTATCACTTAAGGTTTGAGTATAAATCATGGCCGGTGAACCTGCAAAAGTGTTTATCTACCCTTTAACACGCATTATATTTCAACTTGCAGAGTTTTGGAACATCTTCCTAATCAGGTAAGTCTTGTACGAGGAAACGTTTTACTAACTTACATGGCACTTGTATATTTCGAGTAACCTGAATATATATATACACACACACATACGCCCACAAATATATATATATATATATACAGAGAGAGAGTGAGAAAGATAGAGAGAGAGAGACGGAGAGAGAGAGAGGGAGCATTTTATCTTTTAAACATATTTAATTATATAAGACAAGCAACACACACACACACACACACACACACACACATATATATATATATATATATATATATATATATATATATATATTGTTTCAAATGATAACGCCTGAGGTTGTAGAATACACAGACTGCTTCTCTGTAGAGGGGTTAGATCCCTGCTAATGAGTGTCCAGGATATAAAACTAAACAATCTGATGGTGAGGCTTCAGTAATACTGGAGCTTTGGGGAATGCAGAGTACTTCTTTACTGCCATCGCTCCCAGTTTCCCACTGGTCAGCGGTGGAAGCCCCTGATTGTGTCAGGTCCATTTGTCAAACAGAACTGTTTGATCATTTTACTGTGTGTTAATTAATGACAGGTGTTTAATTGAATTGTTAGTGATACATAACAATACTTGGAACCGTTTAACTTTGTTCAGTTTTGTTTACGAATCATATGTATCTAATACATATGCATATATAAATCGGATTTGGCATTAAATAACCTACGCTAGTTGATATGCCATAAAATCAAACCAAACCAAACCAAATGATAATGTTCAGAAGGAGATCGTTCCCTTACGGATAATTAGCACAGGTTTACCTTATTTTCCCTTGTCCATATCCCTTAGTAAAGTAAGCTCAATAAATATCAATGAACTACCATGCGCATTTGACCTAGCAATTTTCGCGTATATTTGACATTATACTACCCATATCATAAATTTGGAACGAGAATACTTCGAAGAAAGGACACATCATTCTTTTTTATTTGGCAGTAAACAAGCTAATAGCAGATGAGAAACAAAACATTTTCATGTAATAACTTAACTGACTGTGAAACGCATCCTGCCTGTAAGGAATGATTTTGGAAAATATATATCTGATATTCTAGGTTTCACAAATGGATTATAGTGAAATACAGGTTTTAATGATATGATTTTTAATCTCCACAACAAGTAAACCTTAACTGGTACGTTTTGGCGCGTTTTCTTGGTAGTACTTAATTGGTGTCGACTATTAGGCATCACCATTTTGGCATGGGATTGTTTTTGCAATCAACGTTTGTATTGCATTTGGCATATCTTGAATAGATTATAAGGAAGGCTCAATTATAGGCGATAGAAAAAGGAATTGGATTTATATCTAAAAAGTAAATGAGCAAAATGAATCTTAAAGATTAAGTACATCTTATAAAATCACCACTGAATCTACTCTTGTCATATGATGTTGACAGCCATGTTCAATGTAACTGGTCATTCACGCACATCTCAATCTTGCTGAAACGCATCCTTTACTGTCTAGTATCTACGGTTTGGTTTCCGTAAACGTTTAAGAAGAGGCCATGAATAACATTGAGTGCAATCTCTTCTGCATAACATTGCTGTCGGAGTGGTTTAGATGATGCTCACTGTATCCCGTGTAGAAAGTCAAGACCTCACAAAAAACAAAATAAAACAAGGGGGTCTTGGGAATGAGATTATACTACACCTGGTGGTCAGGATCTACTTTGAGAGTTCTTGGGAGTATGGAATTCTCCTTCATTGTCATAACTCCGCTTAAACCTACTATGGCAGAACTTGTTAGCTACCCATCTATGGACCAAATAAATCTGTTTGAAAATTTTCGAATTAGATAAGAATACCCGAAACCATTTAATAGCGTGCAAACAAACTATCATTATTTAACAGAATCAGTGGACAAGCTCAAAAGCTATAAGTGTTTATTAAGAATTCTTATTTTTAGTTACTTGAAACCATGTAATTGCAAATTTTTGTTGTGAGATAAGAATAACTAAAACCATGTTTCAGTGTAAACTATTTGTATTAGATAGGAATACTTGAAGCCATATAATTGTGAAAGCAAAGAAACTTAATAAGATAGGAATAGTTTTCAAATGGTACTAGTTACATTAGGATAGTTAAATGAAGCCTTTTATGGGTGACAGGTCACTTTAATAATTTGTGAAAAATACGATTCTCATCAGATCTTATGGATTTTTCCCACTAAGAATATTAGAAGATAAATATACGTTGATCGGCGAATTCAGTTAGAGTGGCCATCCAACAACAACAAAAAAGTTGCCTGTTACTTTCTCGATACAAAAACTCGGTTTCATTTCTTAAAATGAAAAAAAGATCTCTTAGTTGTCAGCAGCTTACTTTCAAAGACGTGTTTTTAGATAACCCCATAGGAAGTAAGCTCTTCAGGGAGAAGACTTGATGAGCGAGCTGAATGTAAGATATCAGTACGTACATATGATAGAGTCACTCTTTTTTTTGTAAGTTTCTTTCACAAATGCATGAGCTTCACTATTCCACTCACTGATAGTAAATAAAATGAAATGGAGGTGCCCGTGGTGTAATGGTTATCGTCGTAGGAAATGGACACGGCGGCACGAGTTCAAATCCTGGACGAGACTGATAGCATTTCACATAACACTAATACCCTTGGGAAAGGTATGAATCCAATAATTCTCCCTCCAGCTATGGGTAAATAGTAGGGCAGACTGGGTTCTTCAGCCTTGGTGAGGCAACTAATCTAGGAGAAGGAAAACTCTGAATTCAAACCTGTTAAACTCCGCTGAAAAATTGACCTTGTGTCATATCTTGCCCGAGCGGAGGGGTTGGTAAATATGGATAGTAAATGAAATGAAATCGCTGTTGATGCTACAATTACACTGCAACAATTCTAAATTGTTCTGCATGACCCTGTATACATCATCTAGTATTATGCTTATTGCCATTGCAAAGGTATCCGGATACCCGAGTTCAAATCCTGGGCGAGGCTTTTCGCATTTCACATGACACTAATAATCTTAATAAAGGTATGGATCTCATACTTCTCCCTCCACCTATGGTTAAATAATAGGGCATACTGGGCTCTTTAAACTTGGTATGGCAACCGGAATTGGAAAAAACAAACTGAATTCAAAACTGTTAAACACTGCGTGAAATTGACCTTGCGTCACATCCCGTTCATGCAGTGGAGTTGATGTATATACACACACATATATATATATATATATATATATATATATGTGTGTGTGTGTGTGTGTGTGTGTGTGAGTGTGTATGTGTGTGTGTGCGTGCGCGCGCGTTGTGTATATGAATATGATCTTATTTATGCAGAATATAGATCAATTCAAGGTGTAATCGTCGTGGTATTGTCGCAAACGAGATGAACTCTGATATCACCGTCAGCGAATTTGAAATCCAGTCACGCTATTATGTTCACTTTCACCAGAGAAAGGTATGAACTTCTTTTCTAAGCAATGGATTTAAAAGTATCACTTTTAAGTTTGGAAGATACGAAAATTTAACAACATACTTCTCCGATTATGCAACGCAGTCTATAAACAAAACTCAAGATAGAAATGGACGAAAGGTTGCATCCATCCTTTTCCGATTGAAAGGCGACATCAGAATCACTAAGAACTTCAGAGGCATAACCCTTACTGCTAGAGCTGCCGAGGTTTATAACGCTCTGCTTCTAAATCGTCTCAAACTCGAGATGGAAAAAATTTGTAGGAAAAATCAGAATCGCCCCACAACCCTCAGCGATTCTAACAATCCGTTGGATAATCGAAGCAGGACACGCAATAATATGGAGGCAATACTACTGTTGGTAGATTTCATCCAAGAATTTGATTCTACACGCAATAGAAAGATGGAACAAATACTAGTTGCGCATAGTCTTCCCAAAGAAATTGTAACTATTTCAATGATGCTTTACAGAAACACGAAAGGAATTGTTCGCTTACCTGATGAAGACGGACATTTTCAATAAAGTCCTTGTTGTTTTGCGAGGAGATACATTGGCATCAAATTTGTTTATACCCTACCTAGATTAAGTACTTCGAACATCCATTGAATCATTAAAAGAAAACGGTTTCATATTGAAAAAGGCAAAAACTAAAACAGCCGCAAATCACATAGATGATCAAGCACTTCTCCCGAATACAACAGCCCAAGCAGAACTCTAACCACATGGCCTAGAGGAAGCAATAGGCGGCATTAGCCTCTAGGTGAATCCCAATAAAACAGGAGTCATCTCCCTTTTAAGTGATAGGCCACTAGAATTAGTGGACCAATTCATATACCCTGGTAGCTGCATCTCCTCTACCGGAAGTGTTGTTAGTATACTCTTACCAAAGGCATGAAATAAGATTGACAGGATCATGGGGAAATCTAAGTTATCCAATAAAATGTAATATATTTCTTCAAAGCTGTAGCTGTGCCCAAACTAATATATAGATGCACCACATGGACCAAAAAACTCATAGAGATAAAGCAAGATAGGAATAATACAAGAATAGTCAATGCTGAATTGACCAAACCCTGGAAGTAGACATAAGATGCAACGAACAAGACCTGCCAGGAGTGATGGATAATAGGGATGGAGAGTGAGAGAAAATGTTAGGGAACTCTGTACTGACAGTTTTGCGATGATGCTATGTGTAACTTTTGAAAATGCGGAGTGTCATTAGATAAACCCTAAATATTGGTACGCAATTAAACAAATAAACCAAGCCAAATTAAAATAAACATAGATAAACAGCACTCACCACACACAATGATGCACACATATTTACACATATATATACATAGGAATATAATTGAAAATTTACATAGATAAGTATGGAAATGTGCGCACATATATATATATATATATATATATATATATATATATATATATATAGATATGTGTGTGTGTGTGTGTGTGTGTGCGTGTGTGTGTGCGCGCGTGTGTGTGTGTTAAATCACCCATTTTTTCTAGTATTATCCTGTATTTCTCAGCCATGAATTATATATATATATATATATATATATATATATGGGATAAATATGCTGAGAGAGAGAGAGAGAGAGAGAGAGAGAGAGAGAGAGAGAGACGGATCGAACAAAAGGGAGCGGGAATTAGAGAGAAAAAGCATAAATAAGTATACCTGGATCAATTTTTAATTAAATATCCTGAACAGTACAACTTTTATTTCTTGGTGGGCAAAAAAAAACCGAATACTATATGCAAAAATGCACACACACACACACACACACACACACACACACACACACACACACACACACACACACATATATATATATATATATATATATATATATATATATATAGGAATTATATACAAATATATGAATATGAATTGTACACATTTTTAAAGGTATATGTAAAAATGCATCGCTAC
>CAUZXS010003288.1:25000-70000 GCA_963585895.1 Sepioteuthis lessoniana | reverse complement strand
ACCGGACTTTCTGTTATATATATATATATATATATATATATGAACATTTTTATATGCATTTTTTTTAAATGAACAGAAAGTGCACAAAATCTTTCGGTAGAGCCAAGTTAAACTTTGAAGAAATATACTTATTTTACCCATCTTTGTTTGACATATTACCCCCAAATTTATAAAATCTTTCTTTCTTACCTCCTTAAAAGATTGCATAAAATTGGTATCAAGAAACCTACCAAAAAAAATAAATGAACAACGTTTATCTTTGATAATATATATATATATATATATATATATATATATTCAACAATGTCATTTATTATATTTATGAATACACAGTACTGACTTTCGTGAATAGAGTATATGTAGATCTGAGTTATATATATATATATATATATATATATATATATATATATATATATGTGTGTGTGTGTGTGTGTGTGTGTGTGTGTGTGTGTGTGTGTGTGTGTGTGTTCAGTTGTTCTGAGTAACACCTGAAACTTGAAGACGTCACTCTTCTCGTAAAAGCAAAACTGAATATCGTTACCATCATTGCCAATTTAGCGTTGTCCCAAGATGTTCGTCAACGACTCCGTCGCCATTAGCAACTGCATCACACGCCTCGTCAACATCAAATTTACGCTTTGCCGTACACCACCCCCACCACTAGCAATGGCGCACCGGCTCCATCGCCCGTATCGACATTTGCTGTATGGCACATGCGCAAATCGACAGGATATCGCACCCTCAAATTAGGCGATATTGTCATCAGAATTATCTGTGATTGATACGCCCGCCTGGACAGCAGATTTAATCCAGTTCGCCTTTCAATAATGGTGGATTAACATCGCCCCAATGCCACTTCCGACACCCCCCAAACCTTTTGCTTCATTATAGGCGTAATATATAAGTAAATATATGTACATAGGTTTCATTTTTAAACAGTTTTTTATAAACTCGTGTATTCCGAGACACACACACTCACACCTACACACACCTACACACACACGCACACACACACGCACACACACACACACATGACCATATACACACACACGACCATACACACACACACACACACACATACATATATATATATATATATATATATATATAATGTGTACATCTGTGTGTGCATATTTGTGTAGATATATTCATAGGATAGAACACTTTAATATATAAGATGATATAATATCATATAAAATTTTCTGACACACACACACACACACACACATATATATATATATATATATATATATATATATATATATATATATATATATATACAAGCACTGGTAGAAATTGAAATTAAAACAACGTGAAGGTCAATGCCAATTTTGACCTGGGAACAAGAGATGCATGGATTTTGAAAATTTTAACAAAACCCTGAAATTGATGCCTACTCATGCGTTAACCTGCATGCGTAATATTTCTATGTAATAGCTATATATTGTATTTAAAATTAATTTTGAGCAAATTTGAAACAATATTCGGTTGATTCCATATCTATTTGCTGCCATTTCGGTATTATATGTATTCAATTTATATGTTTTATGCATTGTTATTTGCCAAAATTTAGTCTTGATAGAATTGTAGAACAGTTTTATATATAACAATTCAGTTTAGTGTAAGTTTCAATGTCAAAATACAATACAGTTTAGCATAAACACGCTGTTTAAATGAATGTACAGTTTAATTGTGAAAAACACTTCTATTTCAAGCTATTCAGTTTAGTCAATGAGTTATAATTCAACTAATTCAGTTTAGTATAAATACAGATTTTGTTTACACACAGTTAAATCTCAAAACAGTTCTATATTAAACAAATCAGTTTAGTGTAAGTACAGTTTAAATGTTAAAAACAGTCCTTTTTGAAATAATTCAGTTCAGCATTAGCACGCAATTTAAATGTAAGTACGGTTTCAGTTTAGCATAAACACACAGTTTAAATGTAAGTACGGTTTATTTGTCAGAAACATTTCTATTTCAAGCTATTCAGTTTAGTGAAACAATTCAGTTTAGCATACGTATGCCGTTAGTTCTATTTAACCCATAGATAGGACCCAATCAGGTGCAACTACGGCGGGCCAGAGTGGACCTGGGAACGATGGCAATGAAGGGGTACTCCGCATTCCCCAAAGCTCCAGTAATACTGGAACACCACCATCAGATTGTTTAGTGTCATATCCAGGATACTCGTTGGTGGGTGTCTTAACCCTCTGCAGAGAAGCAGTCGGTGAATTCTACAGCCCTTTTATATTTTCAGATACAGGTTTTCTATGCTATTTACATTAGTAATAAATGATACCTAATGATGTACATTTTCATTTTATAATATTTCTCTAGAAATTGAAATATCCTGATATTTGTTGATTTAAAGAAAATTGGATTCTTAAATAAAAATGTTAGTGATGTAGTTATTTATGAATGATATAGAACATCCTGTTGCTCAGGAACCTTTTTCACTGTGAACTAGATAAGTAAAAATAATGGGTTTAAAATGAGATACATCGCATCGATACACATAGCGTAATAAAATTTCAAGCTAAATGTTGTTTGTTTCTCCTCCCGTTGATATGCATATAAAAGTTCAGGAGAGAAAGAACCGGAAAGAAATAACGGGACGAAGATTAAAAAATGTTAACTTCGAAGCGATTTCACCTTACCTGATTGAGAACCACAAACAAGTACATCCAGACAGAAGGGCAAGCTCTGGCCAATAAAAAAAAAAAAGAAAACACAGAAAAAAGAGTTTGGTTGGATGGTTTGTTGGTTTGTTGGTTGGTTGGATAATATGGCATATCAACCTTTGTCGATCATTTAATGCCAAATTCTGTTTTTACATATAAGATTTCTAAACGAATACTTTGTAGATAACCTTTAAAACAAGTCAGAGTTCATTTGTTTGCATACGATTAATTGGTTTCAATTCAGATGTTGGAGTACAATCCAGTTCCTCCCAAAAAGGACTGAACGTCATCCATGTTGACGTTCTCGAACTGCTCGACAAAACTATTTACTTTGAAAAGTCGCTTTCTGATGAGAACTCCTGTATGACCAATACGCAATCGGGATACAATAGCTCGTTCTCTTCTTGATTTTTTGAAAGCTAGCATCTTTTCTCCAAAAACGGGCTTTATCTGGAAGAGTTTATTTTTTATGCTATTATTCCTGCATTGTTTCTCTTTTGTGCGAAGGATTTTTTTTTTTGTTTTGTGTCTCAGGTCAGTATACGGAATTATGAATTTGTCAGGGGTCACATCTTAGGCCATTTTGGCTGTTGAGTCTGCTCCTTCATTTCTTCTCTCTCCAATGTGGCTCGGCATTCAGCATATAAGTATTTCTTTACGATTTGTCATCAAGTCTAGTCTAATCAACACTTTAATGATTAGAGGGTTATCAAGTTTTGTATTACTTAATGATCCTTGGAGAGAAACCGAGTCTGAGAAAACGATAGATATCTTACCCTTGCTTCTTAATCATGTAGAATTTAAAGCAGGGTCTTCCGTTTTTATTAAAAGTAATCTACTAAAAACGTTTTGGTTAATATTTGTCGAAATGTTTTTCTCAATGATCTCAAACGAGGTTGTCAAAGAGAATATAGTTATTATATTTGTTATTTTTTTAGCTACACTGTTTCGTTTGTTTGTTCAAAGACATATTGACATTTTATGCGTAATTTTAAGTCGAAATTCGATACAAATGATTTTCCCACAGTTGTATGCATACCTTCAGCAGCTGGTAACAGTAAAATGGAGGCGCTCGTATTATAACGGTAACCGCCTTGGAAAGAGGAGCCGGTTATCCGAGTTCATATTTGAATTCTGACAGTTTGCATTTCGGGTTGGGTTAATACTCCTGGGAAAGTTATGCATCCGTCTATCTTACCTCTATTATTATTCACTAGGGTAGACTATGCGCTTTAATCTTGGTATGGCAACCAGTTTAAGAGAAGGAAAACTCTGACTTCAAGTCAGGAAAGACACGAGCAACAGAATGAATGGCCTACGACCAAACCAGGTTAGAAAATAAGTCTTTATTTTTCCTTAACAACAGTATCAACAGAAATATCTAAAGGGCGAAGAGGAATACAATAATCTAGTAAACATTAGTGGAAAAAACAACTGTATGGTAATTAAAATGAGGAAAATGCTTACTATATTAGGTGGTCATGGCTAAGAAGAGGAAATCAGACGAGAGAAACGTAATCCCTTTTAATTTCAACTCAAAATAATGCTTTAAAAACTTATGTCAAGAAAAAAAAAAGATAATACGCATTACAGTGGTTGTATGTATTTACCTAGACTTCCACGAAATGGGTGTGACACAAGTTCAATTTTTGGCGGAATTTACCCGGCTGGAATTCATAGATTTCATTTGAGAGTCATTGCCATCAAGGTTAAAGGACCTAGTTTTCCATTCTATTTACCCATAGCTGGAGAGAGAATTGTTTTATTCATACCTTTCCGAAGGTTATTAGAGCTGTACGAAATTCAAACAGCCTGGTCCAAGATTTGAACTTGAGCCACCGTGTTCATGGCCAATGACAATATCCATTAGACCACCAGAACCTCCAGAAGACTCAAAAATAGCGAGTGTAAGTGATGTTGTGAAAAAGACGAAATGCTTAATAAGCGAATGCGGAAAACTGACACAAAAGAAATACTAGACCACGCATAAATAGGTTGGCAATGGTTTGGATTGTATACCTTGTCTGAATGGCATATCAACCTACATAGGTTATTCAATTCAAAAGACATCCCTGACGGAGAAAAGTTGTGATACCATTTAACCCATAGCTGGGGAAGAGATAAGGGGTTTCATAATTTTCCTCGACTATTAGATTATCAGTGAATGTTATAGCGCAAGTAGAGTAAGGGCACGATGACTTCGAGGCTGCTGTCCAGCACATTAGCCATTACGCTGAGGAAAATCCCCCAGATTGAGAAAAAGAATTTGACCATGAAGACGAATGGTATATGCAAAAAACTCGAATCTATCTAGGATAATGATATCCATATTGTTTTCTAGGGTGTTTAAATTCGAACGGATCACTCATTTTTCGAATAAAAGGCCAGAACGGGCTTTAATTGAAAAGAATTTATGATTTAGTTGATTTTGTTGTTTCAGCGAACCACTGAGTGAATTTTTAAAAAATCGAAAAAGGAGACCAAGGCCTGTAGCTTGTTAGTGAGCTCAAAAACTCTGGAAGATGATGATGTCAATTGTACTCGGTGCCATTGGAATAAGTCCCAAAGATTTGGAAAACAGACTGGCTGAACCGGAGATCTAATGGAGATTCGATAATATCCAGACCACAGCACAGTTAAAATCAGCTTGAATAGTGAGAAAAGTCCTGGAGACTTGACGATACCTGTAAAATGAAAACAATAACACTGGTCTTAATTCATCACAAGGAATAATGATAATAATAACACTGAAAGAATGTGAAAAGAAGGATAAGTATCTCGACCTTGCTAGGGAATTGAAAAAACTGTGGACATGCAGGTGACAATTATACCAATTGTAATTGGTGCGTTTGGAACAGTAACTAAAGGAATACTAAAGGGACTGGAGGACTTGGAAGTTGGCGGACGAGTGGAGACCATCCAAACGACAGCATTATTGAGAACGGCCAGAATACTAAGAAGAGTCCTGGAGACTTGAGGAGACTTGCTGTCACTCAGACTACAGTGAAAAACCATCGGCTAACGCTGATGTGAAAAGCCCTAATGAGTGAATAATAATAATAATAATAATGTTGTGAAGGTAAACCTGTATCTCCCGTTGTACTAAAATGTTATTTTCTAATATGTATATATAGTTGATAAATTACAATGGGTGGAGAATTCAGCCGACACCATTTATCGAATACAACATGGCTGCTTTCTATGTCAGACCATTTACCACCAAGAAAATACTTTATTTACTTGTTTAACGGACTACACGTTTGAACAAATAGTAACAATGATAATAATTGCAAGTATGGGTTATGCGCTTATAAAGACGAAACGATCATTTATACAATAAGAAAATCCAGTAAATTATTGCTAAAATAGTATAAGACTAGACACAATTGGATGGGGAGGTGATCTACTGGGAATTGTGCAATAAATTTAAATTTGACTACACGAACAAGTGATATATGCATAAGCCAGAATCCGAGAAAAGACGCTCAAAGTTCTCTGGAATTTTGTGATAAAATCGGATCCCCTAATCCTGGTCTGACGACCAGACCTAGTGATAGTCAAAAAAAAAAAAGAAAAAAAGAACCGGTCGAAGAGTGGACATTGTCGTCTCGACAGACCACAAAGTAAATTCAAAGATAGTGAAAAGAGAAATAAATATCAAGACCTTGCTTGAGAATTAAAAAGAAAATGAAGGTAACGATGATAGCAATTGTAATTTGTGCTCTTGGAACCATCCCAAAATGATTGGTAAAGGACGTGGATGACCTTTAAATCAGAGGTCAAGTGCAGACTACTCAGATAACCCCATTGTTAAAATCAGTCAGAATACTGAGAAGAGTTCTGGAGAATTGGGGTGACTTCCTGTCTCTCAAACTCCAGTGAAAACCACCGGCTAAAGCTGGTGTGAAAAAGTCTCAAAAAAGTAAAAGAATAATGATAATAGTAATGGTTTTTGAAAGATAATAATGATATTGAATAATGAAAAATGGTATAAACTTCACAAGAACCACAAACACAAAAAGCAAAAAGAACTACCATTATCGGGGAAATTGCAATTGAAACGCTTATGAAAATAAAGAGCAATAGACTAAATACGGACTATGAAAGAAAATATGCTTTCTAATTGATATGTAATTGAATTGCATATCAGTCAATTTCCCAGTCGGCCTGGGCTGTAGAATTTACCGCCTGCAACTCTGTAGAGGAGTAAGACCTCCCCAACGAGTGTCCTGAATATGACACTAAACAATCTGATGGTGAGGTTCCAGTAATGCTTAAGGTTTGGGGAATGCAGAGCACCAATTTACAGCCATTGCTCCCTGGTCCACTCTGACCTGGAATGGTAGCACCTGATAACGGTCTTACAATGGGTTAAATAGAACTAACGGCATACTTATGCTAAACTGAATTGTTTGAATTAGAGCTGTTTGACTAAGCTGGATAGCTTGAAATAGAAATTTTTTTTGATAATTAAACTGTACTTATATTTAAACTGCGTGCTTATGCTAAACTGAATTGTTTGAAATGGAACTGTATTTGACATTGACACTCTACTTACACTAAACTGAATTGTTTAATATATTTTATGTAAAGAAAATCTGTATATATACTAAATTGAATCTTTTTAATTAGAACAGTTTGAATAAACTGAATATCTTGACCAGTAATAATGAGATCCCAGCGTACGATCAAGAAAGGGACAAAAAACACATTAATAAGATATCAGCCTGTAAAAGCCTATATAAAATAAAAGAAAAAAAATGCTCTTTGCGAAACAACTCATTCTTTGGGGATTACTCCTCAAAATAAATGAAAAATAAAATAAAGCCAAAAATATCCTCAAAAGAAGCAGCAAAAAGCATAAATACATACAATGCCTATAATCACTACCTTCCCTCGTGCTAGGTTTTAGTTAAAGACCCGGTGAAATTTTTTTAGAAACCGGAAATAAATCTGAAAATCAATCAATCAATCAATCAATAAATGAATAATAATATTTTGATTCCTCGGTTATATGGCTTCAAATATTATTGTTAAATACTAATAATAAAAAAAAAATCTATTTGGCCCATACCTGGTAATTCACCTGGTCCTACCACTCATTGGAGAATTGCATAGGATGTAATTGATACATTCTATGTTTCCTCGACAAGACGTGAAATGATCAGCTCATGAATTGATTGAATATGGAAAAGCGGTTGGGTAGCCTGGATAGAAGTCGACTCTTTTGAAATTCTTAGCTCTGGAGGGATAAGGGGTTTCAAAACCTATCCCAAGGGTATTTGGCAAAAGGTGAATATAATAATGCGAACTAACGGGGCTCGAACTAACGCACTTTGAAGCGGCAGTTGCATACTTTAACTATTACGCCATGGGGACTCACTTAAGCACTGCTCACTTTAATCTCGTCCGATATTTTGAATTTTGATGTACGATATTCATTAAATAAGTTTCCAGACTTTTTTCATATGGGCACTTTTATTGTTAGTATACACATGAAACTTAAGTACCCTTCAAAGTAATCTCTTCCGGCTGCAATGCACTTGTTATACCAT
The DNA here is from genome assembly GCA_963585895.1 of Sepioteuthis lessoniana. Lineage (NCBI taxonomy): Eukaryota > Metazoa > Mollusca > Cephalopoda > Myopsida > Loliginidae > Sepioteuthis > Sepioteuthis lessoniana. Next base: position 61,761 of record CAUZXS010003288.1, on the reverse strand, counting down.
TCAAACAACTTCTGGAAGGCTCCATGGAAGTCCTCTTCTGTGAGCGTGTCAATGACCCTCGTCACAGGCTCTTTCATCTCCTCAATTGTCTCATAATGACAGCCTCTGAGCTTAGGGAATAACCAAAAGTCACAGGGAGCAGGATCTGGACTATAGTGACAGTGAGAACTGTCTTGATGCCCATCTTGGTCAAATAGCTTGTGACAAGGATGGAGTTGTGGACTGGTGCAATATCCTGGTGGAAATGCACTTGACCCGATTTGAAGAGTGTTGGCCGCTTTCGACGGAATCTCTTCCTGAACTCCCTTAAGACCTCAACATAGTAACCCTAACCCCAACCCTTTGGCCTATCAACTCTGGTGTATTGACATTATAACTCTTCCCACGCCTCTCATCATCCCTCAAAGACTCCCTGGCTTCCTTGAATCTCGTATGCCGCTCAAAAACCGATTCTCGATTCATGCAAGATGGTCGAAAAGTAGTCTTAAGCATTCCATACGTTTCTGCGGCATTTTTTCCAAGATTAAAACAGAATTTTATTGCATATCTATCTTCTAAAGTGTCCTCACGTCCAGATTGAATTTTTGAAATTCCCCAGCTGTGACAATCAGGCTTTAGTAGGATGAATTCCAATTGCTGCTGTAGCTGTTCATTTGAACCTGAAATCATAAAAATTGGTCAGTCAACTCATGCAATGTATAGCAATAATGTACTAAATTTTCAAGAGTCGACGACAATTTTAAATGCCTGTACAAAAAAAGCCTGTAAACTACGTATTTTACAAAATGTCTCGTCACTTCAAGGGGAAGTACCGGTGGTGTAGTGGTTGACGTGGTGGACTAAGACATCATAGAGAACAAGTTCAATCTCTAGTAGTGCTATTACATTCCGGTGGTGTAGTGGTTGACGTGGTGGACTAAGACATCATAGAGAACAAGTTCAATCTCTTGTAGTGCTATTACATTCACTTTAGGACTAATACACGTGGGAAAGTATCAACCTCTTTATCCCCTAGCAATGACTTTAATATCATTAATACTCTTCCTCTGCAATGATGGTTTTAGCATTTCATAACCCACAAAGATTTGATATACCATTAAAAAAGAAACAAATCCATTATTTCTTGATCAAATGAGAGGCTGTACTTTGTTTCTGGTACCATGTAACCTAATACAATCTGCTGAATGGTTACTGGAAAAGAGATGACCATTGTGAATTAACTTCTATTACCCTGATAGAAAGCTAGATAAATGATAACCCAGAATGACAACCAAACGACCTCATAGACTTATTTAGTTTAGAAAGATCTGGAAGCAGTGAATGCCTTAGTTCTGTATTCATGTGTCAGAAATAAATCTCATTCAACAAAATGACTCCTGGAAAAACATTTATACCCAAATCGTTATGACTTCAATATCATCATAAAGTCACGTTGCCAGATTTCTCTGACTCTTACTTGCCATTCGTCCCTATCATCTATTGCACGGAAATGTTCCTTCTGTGTCCGCACAGATCTTTTGTATTTAAGTTATTTAGGTCGACCAACACTGGCTCGACTATGTGAAGGGGTCCATAGGAGAAAGTCACATGATTTCGTCCTTGCTTTTCCAGCTGTGTCCTGCGTGTCTTGGTCGTTTTATTTTGATGGTTCGTAAGATGGGAAGTGGCCGTATAGCTGTTCTTTTAGTAATATAAAATTCACTATCATAAAAAGGAATGAAAAAACGCATTAGAAAATATGACAATTACAGAAACACGTGAAGATGAATCAATAAAACGTCTTTAAATACTAACCTCAAATAGCTTCAACATAAAATTAAAACATCCTTTAAATACCTCTGTGAAATAGGGTGGACAGATATGGATTGGTACATAAATATCGAAACAAATACCTAAATTTAAAAAAGTACATTTCTTAACAAACAACATCCCCGAAACTAGAATTTTCTACGGACTATCAAAAATTTACATGTCCAAGGAAATTTTTAAAAAATGCTGTAGAAACACAAAAATCTGATTACATAGAAATTCAATATTCTAGCGACCTCAAATTCAGACCCATACTAGCAGGCCCATCATGCGCCTCAAACTGATTCAGAAAACTAATAAGCATTTTACTACAAACATCTATAAATAAGATAAAAAACTATATTAGAGATTGCATCCACTTGTTAAACTCCCTACCAAAAAACAAAAAACAAAAAAAAAAACAGATCCCGACACACTCATGATTAACATAGACGTCACAAGCTTGTATAGTAATATCCCCCCTGAATTCGGAAAACAAGCCATCTCATTTTGGATAGAAAACTACTCAGAAAACCTACATGCAAGATCTAAATGAAATTTTATCAAAGATGGGATAGAATTAAACCTAAATAATAACTCTTTCTAACTCAATAACTTAAATTACATTCAGAAACGAGGAACGACTATTCGAACTAAAATGGCACCAACATATACCACCCTTATCTTAGCATATTTAGAAAAAAATCTTTATGAAATCATAGGTAAAATACAACAATATAAAAGTAGAATTCATTAGATCATGGAAAAGATACTCAGATGATTGTTTCGTATTCTGAAAATGCCCATGTGGTAACATTACCGATTAACATAACTTACTCCAAAACCTACAACCTAAAATAGAATTCACCTAAGAACACAACTTTAAAGAATTACCATTTTTAGACATCCTCGTTAAAAACGAAAATGGCCAAATTATTTGAAGGTAAATCTCATAACGATATTCATAATAAATAAGAACTAAGTTACAAAACAAAAAATGTAATCTACATAATCAAATATAAAAAAGTATAAAGAGGGTCGACACAAACTATAAATCAACAGAGTATCCTGACATAGAAGTATTATCAATTTACCAGAAAACCGAAACCTTTATGTTTAAAATACCTTTTCAAATGCAGTAATGGAGTGTTTAAAATAATGCTAATGTACTAAACTGACGACTACACATAACTCCAAACAAAAGAAAAAAACTTCATTGATAAATTTAAACCTACATTAAACATTGTTTATCCATACACACGCTGATAGAGACATAAGCAAACAGAATCCCCCAGGCAGGAAGATTAGCAGTCAGTTGAACTTCATGGCCTATTAACTATCATAAATTATTTACAGGGAGAAGAGTAATAAAGAAAGAAAACGAAAGTATTGGCCCATACGTGGATACGAACAGCACGAAAACACACACAGAGTACACTCTTGTCCCCCCCAAGAAAAAAGAAAAAATAGCAGAGACCAGACTTTGTCATGGACAAACAACAAGAACTGGACTTTCACAGACTAAAATTCGGGGATAAAAAGGAACCTCAACCCTATCAAAACAGTCACTGCAATAAAACAAAGGTAAAACTCACATCAACCCTTTTCCTGAAGACGTCTGTGACATTAGAAACACGTGTTGAAGAAAAATTAATAACCTAAAATCAAATGCAATTGTGCACCTATTCATTACAAAGTATATATATATATATATATATATATATATATTTCGGAATTGCGTCAAGTTCTTCTATTAATTGTCCAAGTGTATAATATTTTGTTCGCCATTTGCTATTTCTTCAGAAGTTTTATCCGAGATTTCAGGAGGGGTTCCCAGCAGATGATTCAAATGCTCTTTATATTTTTGAAGGTTTTCTTCTTGGATTGCAGCTTTTACCTTTCTCTTGAGGTTTTTTTTTTCTTTCGCTGACTTCATTTACTATCTACCAGTTTAATCGTGATTGCCAATCATCTATAGAATCTCTGATTTTATATTGGTCATGGAAATATTCTAGTTGTACTTGTTGGCGCTTTGAAGATAGTTCTGTCTGAGTTTTTTTAAGTTTCTCTGGATTGGTGTTTATTTGCTTTCTTTTATTTATAGTAAGAAAAATTAAATGTAAATCGGGATAAAAATGAAGATACGAGTTATTTATCTACCTACGACGAAATATTTCAGATAATATATACCATTATATATATATATGTGTGTGTGTGTATGTGTATTTATGTTGTATATGATTTATCTCCGGCCGTATTTACTTAAGCCGGTGCCAGAGACAGCTTTAATTAATTGGCCGACCCTGGTGAACTAATTTCGTTTCTCCCACTTACTATAAAATGGCACATGTTCCGTTTATCGCCTTCGCTATTTGACGCCATCTTACATGCTGACGGCCGGAGAAGAAAGTCAACTTTTCCATCATCATTGTTGCCTCTGTGACTTCCTCAGACACAGATCCACCCTCTGCCGGACGTCAGTGTTCAGAATAATAATAATAATAATAATAATAATAATAGTAATAATGACTGTGGCCTACGCCCTACAGACATGCACAGCGGTCTTCCCCAGTAAAGCTTTACGTATGACGGCATTTCCACAGTTCCAACTGTTTTTGGGGCGCCATTTCTTCTGGGAATTCTGCAGACAGACCCACACTTGCTTTTTCCGTTGTTTCTTGAGTAAGTAACTCCCCGCGGATACCTTGCTGCTGAAAAAACTCCTCATCCGTCGACCGAGACGATAGGCCCTCCTTAACTGTGTTTAAAGAAAGAGGGAAGGTTGCGCTTTCGTGATTTATATATATATATTTTTTTTTTTTTTCACGTATTCCTGTTTTGTTATATTGTCTTTTTTTCTATTTACCTTTTTATGTTCCATTTTTTGTTGTCAGTTTTCTTGCTTCTGTTGCAAGTATGAATGTTATTTCCAATCAAAACTTTGATAAATACAACTTTTCGCTCGTTTTCGTTTTGACAATGTAAACATTCCGATGACTAAAATCTTTACCGTGAGAAAAAAAGTAGCGTTTAGTGAAAAGAAAAAAAGAATGAATATGGAAAAATAAAAATTCCTGCTGTTTAGATTATTTGCAAGTGGAAGTAAATTCCGTATTCTTTATTAGAATTAATTCTGCCGGTGAGGCTTTGAATACGCTGACTGTCTTTTCTGCTGTTAGGTAATTACCCCCCCCCCAAAAAAAAGAGAGGGTGACACAAAGTTGCTTCTGATGCTAATTCTACTGTTCTGGACACCAGAGGAGTGAGGAGTTCCCCATTTACTCATGAGTTCACTCTGACCTAGAGTGATAATACTTGTTATGATACCGTCAACAGTTCAAATAAGTCTGTTTAAAAAATTGTCCGTGTTCGATACGAGCGTGTACAAAAACAAACAAAAATCACTTAAGAAAGTACCAATAGGGTGCGGTTGCAAAATTAAAAACATTATAAATTAATAATAAAAGACTCTACTATAAGACAAGATTAATTTTGATTTAAAAAATAGACAACAAAAGGAGAAGGTTGACACAAAACAGTAAATTTACTCATTATGGCCACCATTTTTTTGTAGCAATACGCCTTCGAAACGATTTGCATACCTTCAAAATAAATTCTTCAGACATTTTATTAACTCTTCCTCAGTAGCAGTATCCTGGGTTAACCAATATTTCGATGGGAAGTTGTATTGTTTGTTTTATAAAATATCCCATTAAGCGTAATAAAGGGGGTTATGGTCTGGGCTTTACGGAGGCCATTGAAAAAAAAAAAAGCAATTATTTCAGAAATTATTTTTGGTTTGGTTTTGGTGTTAAGCAAATCATAGAATTCTTGTAAAAAAGGTTTGAATTTTAATGAAAAATTTCTTGAATAATAAAGCTAATGATAAATATTTAGATTTATCTTCTTCTTTTTTTTTTTGTCAAACATTGGACAAATCAGACAAAAACACATTAAAAGTTATTCCATATTTTTCTTCCGCACCCCGTTGTAAATGCATGATTCTAATTCTCCCTCTTCCATATTTTGCTTCTGCACCCAGTAGACAGAAAGGCATGTCTCTCTCATTGTTTTTTCCTTACGGTAGCCGCAAATAAAACTCGATATCTGAAATTAGGATCTATTTGTTCATCGAGATCCAAGTGTATCCAAGTGCACCACAAGTTCAAGTTTTAAAAAGAGGCTCTCTTGCGCTGTTATACATGGTTGAGAGCGTTGCAAAAATAGCTTAGCTTCGTCAGCAGTTTCAGAGGCACCTCAGGTAAATTTCAGCAAGGACTAACCCTAACCCTATTCCTTTTAGACGCAGAAATATGGGCTGCCTTCCGAAGCTCACCTATTTTATTTTCCCTCCATTGCTCCAATGGCTTAGTGGTAGAGTGTTCATCAATGGCCCGGGAGACGGGGGTTCAAAACCGGGTCGAGTCTTATCAAAGACTCAAAAAATAGTACTTGATGCTTCCTTGCTGACAACTCAGTATTATAAGATACGAATCAAGGGTAAAGTGGAACCATCTAGCGCCCTTTCCTACGCCTTGTTGTTGTAGATATTGAAAAGCAAGCTTTCCAGTTGCCCTCGTATACAGTCGCCAACTTTGCAACTTTTGAGCAATCATAATGATTTTATTCAAACTGACGACACCATCTTAGTCGCTATATTTAAAATTGTTCGCATTAGGAATATCCGTAGAAATGCTGTATATTGACAAACCTATACCGATTTAAATACCAACTCGGTTATATTCTTATTCATAAAGTTTAATAATTAGAAAAGAAAAAAAAAAAAGGAAAAGTACATAGTCGTTCAGTAATTGCAGAAATTCTTATATACGCTCACAAAACTATATTTTTTGTTACAGATGTGTTGCAGGATGATTGTTGGTGACAGGATTTCCCCAGAATAGAAATTGGTAATGATATAAATTTTCTTCAAAACTTTTCCACTAAAAATAACACAAACTTGCAATTTTCCTTTTTACTGAAAATTCTTTTTTATAATAAAAATAGGAAGAGTTTATGTGTTTATGGGTGGTGCTATATATATATATATATATATAATGATGATGATGATGACGATGACAATGAACAAAAGACATAAGTCAAATACAAGTATTACATTTATGTTTTTATTGTTAGATTGTTCTCCACAAGTTTTGAACGTGGATCATCGTCTAATATTAGTAAAAAAAATTATAAAACTTTGAAATATTTGTAAAATATTTTCCAAAAATGAACAATTACAGCATAGCAAAACGGTAGCTAACCATGGAAACCTTAAGTTCTTTTCGGAATCAGCGCCATTAAATTAGCTTAAAAACGTTTTTTTTTTATTTTATCGGTACTAAAAATTATGTTGTCCTGTGTTATTAATTTCACGCATTCACTTTGTCTATTACAGATTTTCTACTCTGCAAGAAAAAAAAAAAACCTCAATTAGGTACTTTGTGAGGAAAGAAGCATTTTGATAAAATTCAGCCCCAACAACCCTACCTAAAAAAACAAAAACAAAAAAAAACAAACAAACTTGGAAATAGCATTCATACGTGAAACTCCAAAAGGAAGTTTTTACAGTAGTTGAGTATCAATCTGAGAAGGGGTTCATATTGATGAAAACCAAACACTAAGTCCACATCATAATGTTTAGAGTGGTTAATAGAGATGGTGACGGTATGCCTCCAATCATCTTCCCAATTAACCACAGTCTCAACACAGAGGCCTATATCCATATTTACCCAACCTCTCCGCTCGGGCAGCATATGACAAAAAGTCAATTTTTAAGCGGAGTTTAACAGGTTTTCCTTCTCCTAAACTAGTTGCCTCACCAAGGCTGAAGATTCAGTCTGCCCTACTATTTACCCATAGCTGGAGGGAGAATAATTGGATTTATACCTTTCCCAAGGGTATTAGTGCTATGTGAAATGCAATCAGTCTTGTCCAGGATTTGAACTCGTGTCGCCGTGTCCATTTCCTACGACGATAACCTTTACACGGAGGCCTATATCAAATCATAGGAGGAGGCAGTGCTGCTCTTGATTGAGAGGGTTTTTTACTAGAAGAACCCCACCATTTACAACAGGACTTTGCACAATGCCATACGAGTAGGAAAACCCAGTCTTGAGTAATAAAAAATTTCAACGACCACATCATACCTAAAATCTGCCCGCCTAACTGCCAAGACTGCACTGGGTTATTACGTTTGGGCACGATTGAACAAAAAATCACAAAACCTCCGTGCGGTAACAAAAATGAACTGAAGGCAATGATATAAGTAGAATTTACAAATCTAAATAAGCAGACCTTTGAAAAGACGGACTGGAAATTAATAAGTCGTCTGAAAAAAGGGATAGAAACCATTGGCTATTTTTTGAATGAATTTGATCAAAAATATTTCAAGATATTTTCATGTAATTTTGGTAAATATAATTCATAAATTGAAATGTCTGTACTATTTTGACTTTTGCACAATCTTGTCGAAATTTTACCCCTCACACTTATATATATATATATATATATATATATATATATCGTATATTTTTTGGGCACCAACTTATTATTTAGACATACTTGATTAAATACAACGGAGATTCACTGTTTCCTTTTTCATGGGCTTTCTTGCTAGTTTCTTTGCCACGAAGTCCTCGTGATTAAAAATGTGCGCTAAATTCTTTCTACCGATTAATCGATTATTAGTCGTATAGTGACGCACAGGTACGATAGATATGTAATTAGAAACAAGAGTATAAATACACAGACACACAGACACACACACACACATATATATATATATATATATATATATATATATATATATATATTGTCATCAACAGACAGACTGTTGCGTTGTATCACAACTCTTCGGTGTGGGTAGACACATAGGATGCTTGAAGCTGGGAGCGAAACCTGCCCAACTTTCCGTTAGACTTAATAGCCAACAAGCGAACCACGTCAACTAGGGAATTTTAAGGCATTATGTAGTAGCTTTCGTTTGTTTACATTTTGCCTTAGCGGATACCAGGGTACTCAGTTCATTCGAAGACCTTTGCATCATGCGAGTGGCAGCCGCAAATTCCTTCGCTAGAGTGTTCAACCCCAGTGGGGGAGCGTATATATTGTTATCCACAGACAGACTGTTTCGTTGTATCACAACTATTCGGTGTAGCTTCACACACACACACACACACACACACACACACACAAACATATATATATATATATATATAAGCAATAAAGTTAACATATGTAAGTCTTAGTTTGATTTCATCATTTCCATTTTCGTACATTAGTATGTTTATTTTTTTGCTCTTAGTGTAAAATAATATTTCATCTCATCATCTAGCTAAAATACTAGGTAACTTATAAGCATATACATCATTCTCTCACTAAATGATGTCATTAGCTTCTATTTCTCGACGTCTGGGTAAGATAATTTATAATATGAAAAACAGCCCGTCACACTAGTTATGCCTACAAGCGCACTGTAAAGAAAAAAAAAAAAGAAATTGGCTCGCAATTTACTTGTATAATTATGTGATTGAACATTTTTAAAGTTATATAGAAAATAAAAGTTTATACCTAACTGGATATTTAAGTTGCATTCAATTGTAAGTGACATTAATTTTTTTCTTGTCTTCTAACTCTCTTTTTGTTTTCTTTCTTTCTTTCATTCTCTCTTTCTATTTATTGGAATAATGCATCAAATTAACATAATGGGACCCCCTTATTATTCTTTAACAGTGGGAGCATTAGATTCAACTGCAAACTCCTGCAAATTGTTCAATTCGCATCCCTCCATAACATTACAGGATCCTCCATCATTATCAAGTCATGCCGGTATGGATTTCCTCGATTCTTTCTCATCATCAATCTCGATCCCCCTTCGCTCTAGCTAAGTCCTCTAGACGGCATCCAGTATCCACTTAGAGCTGATGAATATATGTTTTTCCTGGTTGGCCAACACTAGTTTGACTATCTATACGAATCCACTGGAGAACTTCGCTTATGTATTTGGCCTTTACTTCTCCAGCAGTGCCAAGCTTATTTTGTTTGTCTTACATGATTTGTAAGATGGAAGGTAAGTGGCGGTACACCTGTGATTTAATTGAGGGCTTCTTCCAGGAATTGTTCAAAGCAGCACATAGTATCCTTGTAAATTTCCTACTTAGCTTTTTCTCTAAGTGTGAATAAAAAATAGTTTTCCTTCTGTTTCATAATCATCCTAATTTTTAGATATTTTATTTAACTCTACTAAAGTTTTAGTTTAAGGAATTCTTAAATAAGTATTATTTGTGTTAAATTACCAACCCCAACAAAAAAAAATGTTTATAACTGTAATTATTTGAAAATGGATACTCCAACATCAACATCCCATGTCCTGTGGGATCAATCTGAACGAACATGTGAGTTTTTTAATAGGCAGGAATGGGTCAAATCACCACAGTGAGAAGGTGAATCTATGGTTTTTAACAGTTGGTCTTCTAACAACCTAACTGAGCAGACGTCTCTGGTTTGAATGTGTTATGCCAAGAGGTCCTCTTTGTATGTCGAGGCTTAAAGAAAACTTTCAGAAAATGCAAATATTCCCCGATTTTAATGACTGACAGTGATAGACCCACAGCAGTCCGGCCAGATTTATAAAAATAATAAACGTGAAAACAAAACAGATCATGCTTGTTTATCCAATCTTTTCATCTCAAGAGTTCAAGTGACATCTTCAGCTGTTCGACTTCTTTTGAGTTTCAAAGACCTACAACATAAAGCATGAACTTGGAAACAAATTATACCAAAACAAAATTAGCCATTTATCAAATCTTGATAAAAAAAAGTGCTCATTTATTAATGAACAAATTCATTTATTATTAGGATATTTTGTATAAAAATCTTTTATGTGTTGGGGCTAGAAGAATTTTATTTGGTCACGTTTTAATGAAATTACTCCGCCGGCTAATTGATTTGCATATTTGCACACACACACACACACACACACACACACACACACACACACACACACACACACACGTACACGCTATACAAATATCACCATACAGCACACATATAGGGAAAATATAAGCGACGATCAACAGCACTTAGTTCATTCGTACGCACCACTAACGGCCCTGTCCGACCACAACCAACATTGCCAACCTCAACCCACCCAACATTTAGGAAATATTTTTTGTATATATCGAATTTACTTCCTTTATTTTAAAAAAATATTGTCTCGGTATCTTAAGTTATATTTTGCCGCCAGAGCTCTGGCACCCGTCCCCGACAGTTTCAGAGTCTGCAGGTCCTACGTACGTCTTCGCGTGTCATATTGAGACAAGGTTCTATGATTGAAGAATGTATAAAGAACAAGCCTCAAACTTGTAAGCGACATATTATTTTTCAGCGGTCTTTCTAGGATAGCTGAACTTTTTTCTCACTTTGCAAAATCTAGCCAGATTTGGAAACAGCTTCATAATTGAGCATTATTTTTTTATCAATAATGCTAATAATCAAATATGCATTAAGCACAAAACGTATACGATGAACATTGTATTTAGGTTGACTAGTTTGCATAATTTGAAGACAAACATAAAATTTTTAGTTGCTGCCAAACCTTTTCAAAATGCTCTTCAGAGTGAAGCAATTTGGATTGTTATATAACAAATAGACAATGTAAAATGAGTGTGTGATGTGATGACCTGGAAACCGAAACTTGTCAAGGTTATACTTATTTACCAAGCTTCTGCTTAATATGACACGCTGTACATGCTGGGGATGTATCAGTGGCTTTTGGTTTGGTTTCTTTGGTTTTAATGGCATATCAACCTTTGCAGGTTATTTAATGCCAAAGCCATTCTCCTAGAAGAACAGTAGTGGTACTATTTAACGCATAGTTGGAAGGATAAGGGGGTTCATACATTTCCCTCGGGTATTTGCCCGAAAGTGAACGTAATAGCGCGACTGGGTACTACGATTCCGCAGTCCATCACTTTAACCATTACTCCACGAGGACACCCCCTTGTATCAGTGGCGTAGTGGCTAACGTGGTAGACTGTGACGTCGTTATAAGAAAGTTCAAAATCCAGTCGTACTATTCAAGTCACTTTAGCAGAGATAACCTTCCGAAAAGCATAACCCTTTTATACAACAGTCATGAGTTTAATAGCATTACTCCTGTCCTTCTACCAGGATAGCTTTTGCATTAAATGATCTTTATATCATTAAACAAAGAAACTTAAATAAACCAAAAAATACATGCTGTAATTAAAATGTCACCTAGCTGAACAGTCTGGTCGGAGTTTAAATTTGGGGATTTCATTAGAAGAGTTGTTTTTGGCATTACTTGAGCATAATTCAACATGTTGCAACGTTAATTTCTGTCAGTATATAAAAAGGAAATTATTCCATGGATTATGGGGGGGGGGATTAGCCACTAAGGAAAAATAGACACATACTCAAAAGAGAAAGGAACTTTACAGGTTACTCTTTCTTCTGGTGGTATCCTGCTGTATAGAGACCAGATCCTCTTTGTGATAAAACATAATAAGCTAATTTAAAACCTCTTTTCATGGGTCGTTTCATATCCCTAAAGACTGTCAGCATCACCTTCTTTTCTGACCATTGAGGTCGGAACATTTTTCTTTCACGGAGTGTCAGTGTCCTTCCATTCCATGGATTACCTCCTTTCGTGGGTCCTTTCATATCCCTAAAGACTGTCAGCATCACGTTCTTTTCTGACCACTGCGGTCGGAACTTTTTTCTTTCGCAGAGAGTCAGTGTGCTTCCACTCCATGGATTACCTTTTTTGTGTCAAAAGCATGTTTTTTTTATTGGTTTTGTGATCTTTTTTATGAAAACATGCTACAACGTAAACATAACATATTCTTCTGTAAATTTCGCTCGGTTTACGGTTTTCAACGTCCAAATATTCTGCTGAAGCCCGAAAAACTTTATTTGATTTGTCAACAATTTGTATTGATTCAAAAGAAATGTTTTTTGCAAAATTAAAATAATTTTTGCTACAAACCATTTCCAATTAATTCGGAGTTTATATTTAGGGAAATGTGAAAAAGTTTATTGCATTTTTTGAAAAATGAAGTACATTATTTACTGAATAAGCCTCATATTTCTTCTATTTTTCTTGTTAAATACAACGAGGATTGAATAGTAACTCCCTATTCTGAAAAACTAACAATTCCTTTCTTGTAAAAATTATAGTTACGAAATAAATTAAAGGACTTTCTAGATTACGTACACTTTTCACTCACAACGATTTGCCAACTTACAAAACCAGAAAGTACATTATGCCCAACTATTTACCAATAGTGAGGACTCGCAAGTTAAATTGTTTACTGAGCTAGATTAGCACGCCATTGTTACTGAATTTGATTCTCATTGGTTTTCTTGTCTAACTGGCCATGTGCCACACTAAGTTAATTAAATCCCTACTTTCACATCGCTGGAGTGACGTATCTCATTCAGATCAGTTCAAACGGAAAAATCCAGATTTTAAAAATTTTCCACAAAAATATTTATTACACAGTCTCTTCTTCCATTAAATGTAATTAAATAGATATTAATTTTTTGATTTATATTGAAAGCCTTCAAAATAAATTTGTAAAATAAAATTAAATAGATATTGGCAGTTATGAAACAGTTGACAAGATTGTCCCAGATATGAAACTAAACTGCATCCGTTGGTAAGTCTCCAATTCTCGAGGTCTGGGAAATATGGAATTGCCTCTTTGTTGTCATTACTCCTGGTCCACTCTGAACTGGCTATGTGGTATCCTTTAAGACTTCACCAATCGGTCAAAGAGATAATATTAGATTAGAATACTTGCAAAATATAAAACAATTAATAGTCTTAAGAAGAGTTACTTGGAACATATAAAAAAAATTAACAGTATTAGCAAGTACCGGAAATGGTTAGAGTGTTCGCCAATGGCCGGCAGGTTCAATCTAACTAAAGATTCAAAAAATGGTGCTTAATGCTACCTTGATTAACACTCAGGTAACGATAAAGTGTAAAGTCGAGCAATCCAGTTAAAGAAGTTGCGCCCTCCCCAAACCTTGGTGACGTAGCTATCGAAAAGGGAGCCTTCGAGTCACCCTTTACTACGGCCACCAACTTTACTAACTTGAAACATCTAAAAAATTAACAGTATTTAGAAGTATTACTTAAAACAATAACTGTCTATAAATTACCATGACCTTTTGGACCGATCAAATATTAAAAGAATTGAAAGGTGAAACGAATAAACCACAAATCATATACCAACGTGCTACCAATATATATATATATATATATATATATATATATATTATATATATATATATATATATATATATATTGGCATAATGGTTACAGGAGACCGGGGTTTAATCTCTGGTCGTGTCATATCAAAGACTCAAAACATGGTACTTGATTCCTCCTAGTATAACCCTATTATAAGTGGACCAATCCCTGGAAATTAGTAGCACCCTTCCCTCCATCTCGGTATTGTAGCTATTAAAAAATGAGCCTTCGATTCGCCTCGACTACAATCGGCTAACTTACCAACTTATTAATTTATATATAAAGGTTATTGGCATTAAAATGGAATACTTGTAATCATATTACATATTATTTGTATTAAGAATACTTGAAGTGATAATTATTTAGGAATGATTATCATTAATTATTTGTAATCATTCTGCACTGGAGGAGTCTCATGACGAAAAACGAACTTGTTGTATATATATAAGTTATTTGCATTAAATGAGAATACATGAAACCTAATGATTATGCCCAAATTATTAGTATCAGATGGGAATAATTGAGGACATATGTGTTAATTAACGATTCTTATCAAATAGGTTGAATAGTTTTTTTTACACCATATAATTGCTTACAAACAAATAAGTTTGACATTAATTAACCCAGCAAGATTTGACATGCCGTAAAACAAAAAACCCATCTAGTTTAAAATTGATTATGATTAAATCCGAATAGTTAGTTGTAGCTTTAATCCCTACACCACTTTATATACACTAAGTAACGTAGCCAGCCAATCAGTTTTACAGAGAAATATTTGAAATTTCTGCAAGTTAAAATTAACTAATGTCAAATACATCTCCATTTTTACAACGTTGCAACACGTGTCGTTTTGTTCTGGCCAGTGAATTTTGAAATTGCTGCAATTTGTAAGAAATCATTTTCGATCATTTCTACAAAATTTTTCAATATAATCCAGAATTTCTATCTCCAGAACGGTCCATCTTGGTTTGGTTTGGTTTGGTTTTCATGGTTTCATGGTATATCAACCTTCGCGCGTTATATAATGTCAAAACCATCCTGGAGGGATAAAGAGGTTTCATGTCTTTCCCAAGGGTATTTGTCTAAAAGTTAAAGTTATTGCATGACTGAAGTTGGAACTAGCTTCTGTCAATTGACAGTAACAGATTTCATTTGTTAAATCCAGCAAAATAATTGGTTTTTAAAAGAATTAGCAACTCTAAAGTGATTCTTTAACATAAAAACCTAAACTCAAATGAGGACTGTATTCTTACTTCGAAATGTTTTCTAAAATGACTATTTTCCTTACATCTATAGTTAACTTATATGAAATCATAAAATCTCCTATATGAAATATCTATCTATCTATCTCAAGCTGTCAATATATATCCATCTATCAATCTCAGTCAGTTCATATCTATCTATCTATGCTTATTGTTTATATAGTTTTCCTTTCTAGTTGCACTTCTCGTCTTAATTTAAAAAAAAAACACATTTAAACAAAAGACGACAGCTCCAAAAGTCAATTATTTTAATTATTGAGATCTAACACTCCTACAAAATAATCATAAATATTCCCATTACGTCGTATTTAAGTCTTTTTTGTGAAAAGGTCAATCTTTGATTTAATAACAATCCACAGTATATGGAATTAAATTTCAAAACCACGTGTTGCTTAATTCTTTACGTTATATTTGAATTTCTACCTAAAAACATATAAACTGTACATAGGTCAACAACTTTTATCAAAAGAAAAATAAATAAATTTCATAAATACATGTGGGATATTATTAGCTTACCAAAATAACAGACCGTTATTTTTATTTACTTAGATTTATTTAGTGGTTGGTTTGTTGTTTGGATGTTATGGCATATCAACCTTTGTAGGTTATTTAATGCCAAATCCATTTTTATACAAATAATCATTTCTATTTCAAACAATTCAGTTAGCATGAGTACACAGTTTAAATATTAAAAAAAAAACATTTCTTTTTCAAGCTATCCAGTTTAGTCAAAAAGTTCTAATTCAAATAATTCAGTTAAACATAAGAATGCAGTTTAGTCCTATTTAACCCAATCAGGTGCCACCACTCCGGGCCTGAGTGGACCTGGGAGCAATGGCAATGAAGGGGTACTCCGTATTCCCCAAAGCCCCCGCATCACTGGAACCTCACCATCAGATTGTTTAGTGTCATATTCAGGACACTTGTTGGGGAATTCTTACCTCTCTGCCGAGGTACAGTTGGTATATTCTACAGCCTCAGCCGACTGGGCAATTAGATTTGTTTAAATATGGTACTCAGGCCTCAGGTTGCCTCCAGTAATGGTTGTTTTTTTTTTTAACTGGCGACCCATCTAAGTATCAAAAAGGCTCATTACTGCTTAAATTTACACTATCTCAAGGTGCATTTTTACTATGTTCTACTAAGATATGACACACAGGCTTCAATTTTGCTAACAGTACCGACATTTCCTTAAATAGTCACTTACCTATTTTTTGAACTGGCTAATCTCAGCTTAGATTTACGCACTGTCGAGTAGTTATTTCTTTAGTTTGGATTAGATAAAACTGCTTTTGCTTCAGTGGTCACCCATCTAATCTCTAAAGTATGGGACAACCAGAGAGAATCTAACTCACTTACCTCAATAGGAAATAAGTGTGGCATTTACTGTGTCCAAAAAATGATTATGTTACATCAGGATAATTATTCGTATTTAAAGGATGTTTGATTTTTTCTTCATCATTTATTTACTCGAGTGACATTTATTTTTTTACACCAAGTGTGTTAATCGATCATCAAACGGCTTCAGGCTTATCTCAGTTTGACTTCGATAATAAAGCGGGAACCTGCATTTTTAGTGTGATTTGACCATAAGTAAACTTATTTTAGTTTAATTATCCATATTTACCCAACCATTCCGCTCGGGCATGATTGACACAAGGTCAATTTCTAAGTGTTGTTTAACAGGTTTGAATTCAGAGTTTTCCTTCTCCTAGGCTGAAGAACCTAGTCTGCCCTACTATTTACCCATAGCTGGAGGGAGAATAATTGGATTCATACCTTTCCCAAGGGTATTAGTGCTATGTGAAATGCAATCAGCCTCGTCCAGGTTTTGAACTCGTATCGTAGTGTCCATTTCCTACGACGATAACCATTACACCACGAGCACCTTATAGTTTAATTATCTGAATGTTTCATATTTCTGATCTTGTGCCAAACAAGTCTCAGCTTAGTAAACGACAACTTTTACCTGAAAAACACTGTCTTCAAATTTCGACTGATACACGAGCATACACATGAATATGAGTTGGATACCAGTTGGATGTTCCTCTTGCTTCAAATCGAGGGGTTATTTTGTGTGTGTGATGTATGCTTAAACCTGACTTAGCCCTGGGATAGACATGCCTACAACTTCTTTTCAAAAAATATATAATGAAATTTCAAAAGAAATATAGATTAGAAGAAAACGATTAAATAATAAAAAAAAAGATAAGAGAATAGTTTCATTGCAAGAATATCATATGGTTTCTTGAGGCATGTTGAAGAATTTACTTTGTACGCGTTTTTGCGACCAACATTTACCCCTGATGTGCAGGAGGCTAAAAAAACTTTCGGTTCTACCACTGACAGAACCAGGGTTTATAAACGTGATCCGATGTGTTAAGTGTGCATTAGAGGAACTGCCAGAGGATGCAGAAACCAAACGCCAATCATTTGGCTTTCAAATACTCAGTCATGTTCCTTTCCACCCTGGAGGGGCTGATAGTGAAAAGTGAAAGACAATTCTTGAACAGTGCCAGGAAGTGTTGTCTCAAGCAATCAAAATATCTCATGTCAAAAGACACCATTCTTTGCCTGAATATTTCTTCGTCGTTTAGCCTTCCAACTTTCTCTGGGAAAAGTGTTTTCACGTTGTAAACTTTTGCAAGCTAAATAATTCTGTATTTGCCTTAAGGATTATTCGTCAAAAACTGCAAGATTCCACTTGCTTGAGGTAAGTATTATATATCGGGAGAAAACAGATGCTTTACTCAGAAATATTTATGGAAGAGTTTTGTCCGTAGAAAAAGAAAATCATCATCATCATCATCATAGTGTGCTGAAAGAACAAATCTCTGTAACGTTCTCTCTCAATCAGTCCCTATCAGCCGTCGCTCTTTGTAAGTCTTCAAGAAGGCATCCTGTGCCCATAAAGAACAACATAATGTATATCATTGCGTTTTATTTCAGTTCAAAGGAGTATTAAGTTTGAAATAAAGTACCTTATTGTATTGAAGAAATTCCTGACTGAATGTTACATAATATCAAAGTTTGAGGTCTAAAATATACTTTAAGTTTAAAAAATATAAATTTGTTATATTTGTATCAAAATATTCAATCGGCCGTTGCCGTGAAGCTTAGAATACGCTGATTGCTTCACCTGCTTAGTAGCAATACCCCACACCACCAAAAAAGGAACCCTGTCTATTATATTAATCTGCATGTGATGGTGAGGCTCTTGTTCTGTTGACCTGGAGAGTGTTGACTATCACTTAATTGCGTTTATTCCCACATCTATGTTATCCAGATGTGGTAGTACCAGTTAGGCATCCATCTCTGAGTCAAATAGATGTGTTTAAAATTTCATTATATTTTATAGGACCGTGGGAAGAAATGACAAGAAATCGTAAAAAACATAACGCAAAAGATGTAAATACGAACACTACTCGCTAACGACATAGCATGAAATAACGTGAACTGCGTTTACAAGTTTAAAAAAGAATGAGATCGCAAACAATCTATGAGGATCATTAAATAAGTTTCCAGACTTTTTCGTATGGGCACTTTTATTGATAGTACACACATGAAACTCTAGTCCCCTTCGAAGTAATCTCCTCAGGCTGCAATGCACTTGTCCTACCGTTTCAACAACTTTGGGAAGGCCCCACGGAAGTCCTCTTGTTTGAGCATGTCAATGACTTTCGTCATAGCCTCTTTCATCTCCTCAATTGTCTCATAACGACAGCCTCTGAGCTTAGGAAATAAGCAAAAGTCACAGGGAGCAACGTCTAGATGATGCGGAGGCTGAGGAACAGTGTTGATGCCCACCTTGGTCAAATAGTCTGTGACAACGATGGAGTTGTAGACTGGTGCATTGTCCTGGTGGGAAACCAACTGACCCAATTTGAAGTGTGCTGGCCTCTTCCGACGGAATCACTTCCTGAACTCCCTTAAAACCTCAGCATAGTAACCCTAACCCTAACCCTAAACATTTGCCCAATCAACTCTGTTGTATTGACTTCTTTACTCCTCCCACACCTCTCATTATCCCTCACAGACTCCCTGCCTTACTTGAATTTCTTGTGCCACTCAAAAAATCATGCTCGATTCATGCAAGATGCTCCAAAAGCAGTCTGAAGCATTCCATACGTTTCTGTGGCATTTAAAACAATTTTATTGCATATTATTTTCCTAAAATGTCCTCAAGTCCAGATTGAATTTTTGAAATTCACCAGCTGTGACAATCAGGATTTAGTTGGGTGTAGCTGTTAATTTAAACCTGAAATCATAAAAATGAGTCAGTCATCCCATAAGATGTATAGCAATAACATAGTGAATTTTCAAGAGTCTATGGCAATTATAAATGCCTGTACAAAAAAGTCTGGAAACTTATTGCATGTGCAACGTATGAGTTGCGTAAGTGTTAATTTAGAAAAAATAAGAAATAAAAAAAAATTGGTACTTTTGCTAAGGTCGCTTTCGAGTTACGTCACCGGTTCGTTTTGTGTTGTTATTTTTTACGGCATATCAACCTCAGAGGGTCACTTAATGCTAACAGAAGTGATGTAGAATAATCATTTTTTTTAAATGATATTTTGGTAGAAAACACTTTCTTACGACGGAAATAAAATAACATTACCCCCGCCGATCCTTCAGGCATGCGGTGAATAATATTTTTTATTCAATGGTTACTTCCCCAAAATTCATTCCTCATATACACACTTATCTGTTACAGTATTTATTCTCTTAAGAAACGTTACCGAAACGAAGGGTCCCCTTTTTAATAATTTAAAAATATTTTAGTTGATTTTAAAGTATTTTATTTATTTGAAATGTGTACTCTTTTAGAGGCACTATTTGAATTTTGTACGTACCACAGAATAATCAAATATATATATAAGCACACACACACACACACACACACACACACACACATATATATATATATATATATATATATATATATATATATATATATATATATATACACATATTTGACAGAGTTTTTGAGCATTATTTATGCATTTATTATAGAACTCTAAGGTACAATAAACGCTCATATAAGTGACTTACTGTAAGAAAAAATACGAATGTACATATAGGTAGCGAGAAAGCTACCTATGACTTGCAGCAAATACCAAGAGAGTGGACGAGAAAACAACATAAATTAAAAGATTCCGTCCTTAATAAAATTGCATCAGTGCCAGGCAATAATTAGGGGAGCACTGTCGAATACAGGGATGACGATTCATTAGACCAAATATTTAGAGAATATAATCTTTGAAATAAAGTGATTGCCATAACAAAACAAGACGGCAAATTATTAATATTTCTGATAGTAAAATTAAAATATCTATAAGATTAAAAAAGACTTTTTTGAAATTTATTCTACGAACGCCAAAGACCATTCAGCACACACACGAATATATATATATATAAATATATATATACGTTAGTGTATGGATCCTTGTATCAAAATTATACGAAAAAAGGGATTATTCCGGATTTAGTTTTCTAACCATTTACATTAGGAGGCAAAAAAAAAAGAAGAAAACAACAAACAAAAAAAGAGACATTTAGACACACTCGTGCCCACGAACACATGTGGGTGTGTGCGCGTGTTTGTGTTTTGTACTGAACTATAGTCTCTTTGGTTAAGGACATACATAAAAAAAATGATATCCCTCAGAAATGTAAAAACAGCCCTCAGATTTCCAGTTCAGTAAATTTTTTTTAAAGGTAAGATTCTCGATATATTATATATAACTATTACTATCCCTTTTTAGAAGATAAAATTTTCAGAAGAAAATCAGTCTGTAACAGTTGATAAGAATATATATATATATATATATATATATATATATATATATATATATATATACTGCTTCAGTGAATCTAAAATTGATGAAAAATATTTATTTAATATTGTAGATAGTTATTTTTAAATGTTCATTCGTTTCTTGACCATGAACTTAATACTTGGATAGATATTAATTTCACAACCAATTATTAGACTCTAAAAAAATTCTAATTTATATTTTACAGAAAAAGTTACCAGTCAATTTCAACTCTTACCAATGAACACTGTGTCAACGAGTCCATTTCCTCGGACGATAACCGTTACATCACAACTATCTCCTCTTTAGTTTAGATAAACTATAATATATAATAATAATGATAATAACAAATAAAAATATACTTGTCTGTTACTGCATATGCATTTCTGTGCACCTGACTCAATGATAAATATCGAACAGAAATAAGTACTCTTAATTGTATGCATGAAGAAAATGTCAATGTACTTGTATTTTGAAATATATATATATATATATATATATATATATATATATATATATATTTGTGTATATATGTGTGTGCCTGCATTTGAGTGTTCTTCTCTGCCCGTCTGTGCACGTTAGAACTGTGAGTGTACATCCTCCAATGCTTAAAAATCCCACCTTGCTTGTTTGTAGCGCGCTTCGCCGTAGAGTAAACTCACAAATAGAGATAATCAAGCCATCTTTAGCAGTTCGGGTCTCATTTTTCCCGCCCGTTGTTGTCTATTAGCGTGCTCTTTTGTCTGTTAAGCTAATGGGTTATGTCAGCAGGCAGCGGATGTGCGCACCTACCGGGGGGTACGGCAACTCCTGACACTGAGGGGTTAATACACAGAAATTCACGACACCGACCCATACCACTGGCAGCAGTCTACCACACCCCGACATCACCACACCATCACCTTTATCCTAACTCTCTTCAAACCCTCCCTACAATCACAAACATAATCCACGACTATGTATCTCTCCGTAGCCATCCGGGCCTTATCATCCACCACTTCCCCATGTCTAATCAGTTCCTGTTAGAATTGTACCAACTTTGCTCCCTTTTTTAAGCAAGACTACTTCCTTCAATTTTATCTTTCCTCCTTATTTTCTTTATGTTTTTCACTTTTGTCTTTATTTGAGCTTACTACCCATCCAATAGATTTTATTGTTTCCCATAAGCTCTTAATAATCAATGTATTTTCTTCCGAAAAATCTATCTTCCCCTTGAGATCTTTTTAGACATTGACCTACTTATTTATTGAATCAAAATGTCCTGAATACGTCTTAACTGTCCTCACGGATTTTCTCTGCTGTCAACATTATTAACGTTTTTCTTCGAACCACAACAAAACTTATGAATTGAACTAAACCGTTCACGAAGTCCCTCTTCTTCAATGTTTCATTGTACAAGGTTTTCCGTCCAATACTTTATTTTTTATTTCGCCTTTCTCATAATTTCAACTCTCTTACAACAATCAACACTTTCTTTTTTTTTTTTTTTGTCTAACTAATATCTTAGAATGATGTCTTAATTCTTACCAATAGCTTGTAATAACATCTAAATTTCTTATTTATATATATATATATATATATATATATATATATATATATATATATATATATGCTGTCACGAAGTGTTTCAGCATTAACTTCGAATTATAAAAATTAAACATTTTCTTCAGAAATCCCTCGTTGCACAAGTGGCAAATAAAGACTTAAACACAACAGCTGTTTAGTTAAAAAAAAAATTAATACTAAAAAACATACGAACAAAATTAAGAAATCCATAATTGTTTCAAGAAAAAAAATATTTTCTTCCCCGAAAGGAAAAATTCAGTCTTCAATTCTGAACGGTATTTCTTTAGTTGTCTGAATTTTTGAGATGATTTTTATCATTAAGTGTTTTCGAACAGTAGGACACAGCGTAACGATTCTAGGCGTTAGTTTCCTTAGCTTCTAAGGAGACAATCATCTGGTGGTTGCGGGTTCAATCCTGGCTAACTGAATCAGAAAAGGCGACCCACATGGCTTCAATAAAGGACGTAGTTTGAAGTTTGTATGAGTTCTCGAGTTCAACAAACATCTGAAGAAGGTCGGATGACATATCGGTCGAAATGTTGTAGAAATAACAATAAAGATGATGACAATGGTCGGAAAACCCTTAATGATAAAAAAAAAAGTTTCATTTCTAAACACATCATCATCATCATCATCATCATCATCAGGTCGTGCCGCCCGCACGGATATCCCTCACCTTCTCTCGCCACTTGTCCCTATCGTTCATCGCCTCCGGCAGGTCTTCAAGGCTACATCCCGTATCCTCACAGAGCTGCTGTATATATGTTCGAGCTGGTCGTCCTGCTTTTGCTCGGCCATATGTGGGGGTCCATAGGAGTACATCACTTATGAGCTCGTCCCTGCTTCTCCAGTAGTGTCCTGCATGTCTGGTTCGTCTAGCTTGGATAGTTTTCGTGATAGGAGGCAGGTGGCCGTATAGTTGGTGCCTTGTGGAGTGTTGCCGTCTGGACTTGTTTAATATTGCTCGCAGCATTCTAGTGTAGTTGCCGTCCAGCTTCTTCTCCAGTCGTTTAGTTAGCATCCAAGTAGTGCATCCATACAGCAGTATCGACACGACCGCTGCCTGGAAGAAACTGCGTTTCATTTTATCGGTCAGGTCAGATCTCCATATGATCGGTAGGCTATCGATAGCTGTCCATGCCTTCGTTAGCCGCGTGTCGATGTCTTTTCGGTTGATGAGACACTGCTACCTAGGTTGGTGAATTTGTCTCGGCTTCGAGCAGACAAAGAAAAGAAGCAGAAGGTACCCTGCAAAAACAAATAGTGACTGTGAATACACCCAACCAGGCCGAAACACTTCTGCATAGTTTGGAACGAGCCGCCGCCAGCATTGGCCTCCATGTCAATGCACACAAAACTGAATATATTTGCTATAATCAAACAGGCGACATTTCCACACTAGACAGAACCTCTCTGAAACTGGTAGACAAATTCACCTACTTAGGAAGCAGTGTTTAAACACGTAAAATGAATAAATATAACAAAAATGAATAAGCATTGAACACCAAAAAGTTTACTTTTTCTTACCGGAAAGAGAAAACCATAAATACCAATTTCTTTTGTAAAATAACTCCCGTTTAAACATAACTTGGTCTTATTTTCTCTATCTAAAAGCACCCCCCCCAAAAAAAAAACTTTTTCTGTCAGCTCCTTCGTTAAGTCATCGTCTCTCTAACGAGTCGCCTGACGGCAATCAAATTTTCCCACTTCCCGTCCATTGGCCGAATTACAGTTCAAGAGGTGCAACTCATACTTTTTAGATTCATAATAATATTCTTAAAAACAAACAAATATTAAAATCTTCTTATCCTTTTTTTCCCCTTTTTAATTTTCACAGGCATTTAATTATTTTAATACCTTTTCCTAACAAGTTATCTCTCTCTCTCTCACACACACACACACACACATACACACACACACATATATATATATATATAAAGTTGGCGACCGTAGTCGAAGGCGACCAGAACGCTCTCTTTTCAATAGCTACTCCATCGAGATGTAGGGGAGGGTGCTATTCTTTTCCCTGGATTGCTCCACTTTACCCTTGATACGTATCTTATGTTGGTGAGTGTTAAGCAAGGAGGTATCAAGTACCATTTTTAAAGTTTTTGATATGACACGACCTGGGATTGAACCCAAGTCTCCCGGACCATTGGCGAACACTCTACTAACTAGACCAATATATATATATATATATATATATATAGTCATCCACATCTGTTTCGTTCTATCAGAACTCATCAGTGTGGCTAGACAGTATCTTCCCGTAGCTGGGATCGAAACCCGGTTGAATCAAATGCCAAGCCAAAGCTTCTAACCATTCAGCCACAAGGAGATATTAGATGCGAAGTAAATTTTAAACGGTTTTGAATCACAATTACTATTGTTTACATACATCCGTTCAACGGTTGCCGAGACTTCAATTTATCTACGAAGAGGCTTGCAATAGACGCTAATGGCAACACGATTACTTCTTCGCCACAGAACTCAACCCCACGGGGGTAGGGGAGTATATATATATATCGTCATCCACATCTATCTATATATATATATATATATCCACACACACACACACATATATATATATATATATATATATATATATATATATATATGTTAATAAGTTATAAATAAAAGAATTAGATCTCTATATCTGATTGTTTTATAATGAAGGATGAATAAGTGCAATATTAAAAGAAAGCAGCTAAAAAGCCTTTTTTTAATAGCACAAAAAATGACTGATTAAAACAATATTTTCACGCGGGACGCCATCTTCAGGCAATGACGTCGGACATAAACTCTTCGGGATTTTCGCACTGGACGCGGTCTTCTGTATCCCATACCAAAATTTATAAATTGAGCGTTAAAAAAGGAAAAATACAAAAATAGATAAACAAATGAAAAAAATTGAGGAAAGATTTGTAAATCGTTTGGTTTTTAGCATAGAAAATGTTTATTTGGTAAACGCTTGCGCCTCATTTTTAAGGGGAGTAAAACCGATTGAATTCAGAGCTTTCCTTCTCTTAGACTAGTTGCAAAACAAAATTTAAATTGTCCATTCTGCTTTACTTTTTAACTATAGCAGTGGTGAGAATATTTGAATTTGTAACTTTCTAAAGGTGTTATTGATATGTGAAATACGAACAGCCTAATCCAAGATTATGAAACTGGATTGCTGCATCCATTTCCAACGGCAAAACCCCTTACACCACAAGCGTACATAGTATAAAAGATATATTTTCTCATGTCGGTATTTTGCGGTGACTTCACATTTCTTGATCGACAGTTTGTCGAAAAAGGTAAACGTCATTAGTCTGCATTTTCGCCCAAAAAACAAATGAGAAGTTTTAAACTTTTAATTGTCTGTATATGCTCTTTTCTTTCTTTCTTTCTTTCTTTCTTTCTTTCTTTCTTTTTGATTTACCTTTTAATCAGATTTTCCGTTTAATTCTTCGTTTTCACAAACTTATGTTGATAATTTTATGATGTTTGAGCACACTTTTACGTTGAAAGACGTCTTTTATCTAAAATATTTCCTTGCAAGGTTTGCTTTGGTTTGATGGCATATCAACCACTGTAGGTTATCTCATGCCAAATCTGGTTCATTCATATATATTAGATATAGACATGATTTGTAAAAATATATCAACAGATTTAAATGGTTCCAAGTTCAGTAACAATTCAATGAAATATCAAACATCTGTTTACACATATTTCAATTTGCAAGCACTTCTATTTTAAACAATTCAGTTTAGCATAGGTCAAAATTAAAAGGTTCAAAGTATTGATATGCATCACTAACAATTCGATTAAACATTAGTCAATTATTTACACATAGATATGAGATCAGTTCTATTTCTAATGATTCAATTTAGCATTAGTCATTTGTTTGCACGCAGTTTATAAGTCAAACCGTTCTATTTGACCCATAGATAGGACCCATTCAGGTGCTGCCACTCCATCAGGGTAGACCTGGGATGAATGGCAATGAAGGAGTACTCTAGATTCCCCAAATATCCAATATTATAAGAGTCTAACCATCACATTGCTTAATGGTGGGGTGGTCTTATCCCTCTGCAGAGGTGCAGTCGGTATATTCTACAGCTCCAGCCAACAGGGCCACAGGACACACGTTGGGGTGGTCTTAACCCTCTACAGAGGTGCAGTCGGTGTATTCTACAGCTCCAACCAACTGGGCCACAGGACACTCGTTGGGGTGGTATTAATCCTCTACAGAGGTGCAGTCGGTGTATTCTACAGCTCCAACCAACTGGGCTACAGGACACTCGTTGGGGTGGTATTAATCCTCTACAGAGTTGCAGTCGGTGTATTCTACAGCTCCAACCAACTGCGCCACAGAACACTCGTTGGGGTGGTATTAATCCTCTACAGAGTTGCAGTCAGTGTATTCTACAGCTCCAACCAACTGGGCCACAGGACACTCGTTGGGGTGGTATTAATCCTCTACAGAGGTGCAGTCGGTGTATTCTACAGCTCCAACCAACTGGGCCACAGAACACTCGTTGGGGTGGTATTAATCCTCTACAGAGGTGCAGTCGGTGTATTCTACAGCCCCAGTCATCTTGAATTAATTTTGGCACATCTATTTGAGGGAGTCTAAACATTACTCAATCTGGTCGGCTGTGGCTATAGAATATGCTGACTGCATTTTTGTTGATGGGTACGACACCACCACACAACGAATATTCTGATAAATGACACTAAACCTTCTGATGGTGTAGCTCCATTTCTGGTGTTTTGGGGGATTATGAAGAACTTCTTGATTGCCATTTATTCCAGGTCTAATCGGAACCGGAGTAGTTATATTTATTTCGGTCCCATCTATGGCTCAAACAGAATCGTTTAATGTCACATATTGCACCGCTAGACCAACAAGGAAGGACTCGTAGATATATAAAAATATACTTTTGATTTTTATTCTTCGACGGTGACGTTTGTTTGAAGTAGGAATGCAGTCTGAGAGTGTTCGTACATATCTTTCTTCCGTGGCAGGGATCCTTTTTGTGAAGTTGTGCGACGGCCAGAGAACACATATGAGGGAACTGACAGGTCTGTTTGAGAGACCAGCGGATCTCCACCCCCACTTCGCTTGAGCGACCAGCGCATATCTCCTTTAGTCCAAAATTACAGGACTTATATTGTCTTTTCAAGTCCAAAACTAGAATATGAACCCGCCTCTTCGCACATGTATTTTCTGTTTATGGCTGGTTATCGGATCTTACATACTTCCGTTTTTTCCGGTAATTTGTTGATCGTGTCTGTGAATGGATTTATCTATCACTCTATCCATAGGCAGTAAATTGTATTCTTCGCCATCCTCCTTTATCTTCTCTTTCCTGTGACCCACTTTGTTGATGTTATCTTGTAACTGCATTGAATCTGCTAAATTCATCCACGTCGCCGGCTAAGTCAGTATATTACAATCATTTACTATACTTGAAATCATTTAACCGTATGAACAAATTATAGATATTAAATTGAATTATTAGTATGGAATAATAAAACTTGAAACTATATAACTGTGTGAATATAGAGTCATTCGTGTTAACAATATTTGTAATTATTTAACTGTGTGTAAACAAATGATTTCCAGCTCGCTTGAAAAATGTTACCTACAAGTTATTTGCTTACAAATCATACATTTGGAATTAAATAACCAAAAGAGGTGATAGGCCATGAAGCAACACCAAACACAACCAAACTAGCAGTGGGGTGTCCTCCTGGTGTAATGGTTAAAGTGATGGACTGCGGAATCGTAGTAAGCGAGTTCGAACTCCAGTTGTGCTATAACGTTCACTTTCGGGCAAATACCCATGGAAAATGTATGAACCCCCTTATCCTCCCAGCTATGGATTAAATAGTACCACTATTGTGCTTCTAGGAGAATAGCTTTGGCATTAAATAACCTACAAAAGTTGATAACCGTTAAACAAAGAAACAAAACAAAACTAACAGCTACTACCATTTCGAGCTAGAGCGGACCTAAGACTAATGGCAATGAAGGGGTAAGTCACCCTCCCAAATATCTAAAATTGAAACCCTACCATTAGATTCCTGTTATTGTCATAGACAAGACATTCTTATTGGGGGGGGTCTGAAACCTCTGCTGGAGAATACGGTCACTTTTTTCTCAACCCCGTCAACAGAGCGAATAGATAGATGGATATATTTTTCTAGCTTCTCGGTAACGCGCATGATATGGCGCAATATCATTTCTCTTAAAATTCGGAGTTTTCCTTCTCTTAGACTGGTTGCCTCAACAAGGCTAAAGAACCTGGATTTCCCTACTATTTACCCATAGCTGAGGATGGGGCGAAAAGACGGATTCATATCTTTCTCACAAACATTTGCATTAAAGCGAAACGCAGACTTATCCAGTATTTCAAATTGGGTCAACGTGTTCAATTTCTAAGATGATAAACATTTGACCACGCACTTATATATATATATATATATATATATATATATATATATAAAGGTAGCAGAAAAAAACATAATCCAAATAGGTGAATATATTATGATGTAAAGTCGACGTTAACGTTTCGGTTTCAGTAACCATCATCAGAACTTCGATATCAAATAGTTCACACAGCAATGGATGCTTGCTGAGATGACAGGAGCAAATATATATATATATATATATATATATATATAGTGAGTTTTGTCAAACTATATCATTGAGTATACATATATCCATAAAAGTATTGATCCATTCCTTGAATCGATTGAGTTAGTGATAGTTATCAACTGAGAAGTATGATTATCAATTTGAACATCTTTGTTTTTTTGGAAAGATTTCAACTATGCACTCATGTGTGAATAAATTCATCTGTTTTGCATTTTGTTTTCTTTGACGTGACATATTTTCCATTCGTATTTTTGCCTAATATCTTGGGTTTCCCTTCTTTCCTTGCATATGAACTTGTCAAAAAGATGAGTTTCCGATTGAATGAGCAGGAATTCAATCTGGCGAATTCGTCTGTTCTATCATATTCTGAGTGCTGAGTCATGTCATTCACAGATCGGGAACAAGGTATATATTGTTGCTTTTATGGAAAGGAGCATATATGTAAAAATAGATAAATAAAGAAAAAAGAAAGAAAAAAAAGGAAAGAAAAGAAAAGAAATGAAAAAGAAAGAAAATATATCATGAAGAGGATAAAAGTCTGGTAAGGGTCGACTGAAATTAAGGTAATTATTAATTTTAGTGACTAAGGAAAAAAGATTCTCATATTAGCTTTAGTATTACTGGTTGTATTCACCCAACCCCTCCATGATGGCCAGGATGGCACAGAAGGTAACTTTTTCGTAAAAAATGGAAAAACTGATTTGAATTGAGAGTTTTCCTTCGAGATTAATTGCCGTACGTTGGCTAAAAAGCCCTGGCTATCCTTCTCCTGAACCATATCTGAGAGGTGCCCGTGGTGTAATGGTTATCGTCGGAGGAAATGAACACAGCAACACGAGTTCAAACCCTGGACGAGACTGATTGCATTTCACATAGCACTAATATCCATGGGAAAGGTATGAATCCAATTATTCTCCCTCCAGCTATAGGTAAATAGTAGGGCAGACTAGGTTCTTCAGCCTTGGTGAGGCAACTAGTCTTGGAGAGGGAAAACTCTGAATTCAAACTTGTTTAACTCCGCTTAAAAATTAACCTTGTGACTTATCCTGCCTGAGCGGAGGGGTTGGGTAAATATGGATAGCTGAGAGGAGAAGAAGATGGATCCCTATCCAATGAACATTAGTTCCGTGTTAATTTATGGTCCGTTTTAACGGCGAAATCAACGAGGTGACAAGTTCTTCAAGATAAAGAATTTTCTTATCTGGAATAATAATAATGATAATAGACAATCCAAACTATAGCATTATTAAGATCGGCCAGAATACTGGGTGGAGTCCTGGAAACTTAAGGAAACTTCCTGTCTCAAGTGAGAAACCATCGGCTCACGCTGGTGTGAAAAACTCAAAAAGGTGTAGATAATAATAGCCATGATGGTATATATGGATTCTGGTTCAAGAAATTCACCACACTTCATTACAGACTAGTACTCAAAATGAACAGATGCCTATAAGAAACACACGTACCCGAATGGATGAAAAAAAAAAAGCAATAGAAAACATGCTGATCCAAAAAGACCTCTTAGCGGAACCACCCCAAAGGACTAAAGATCCATAACGTAGCTATCTATGATGTGGAAAATACTCACGGAATAATCAGGGAAAATATTTATTTCTCGCTAACAAACTACAGATTGTTCTCTGATGAACAGAAAGGAGGTCGCAAATGATCCAGAGACACAAGAGAGCTACTCGAATAAGATCAGCATCCCCACAACAAGAGCAAGACCAGACGGAAAAATCTAGCGATCGCCTGGACTAACAACAAAAAGGCACACTAGCTGGATTATAAACTTCCTGAAAATATCCAAAATATCAGATGAAATCATATTCTTTATCGAGAAAACAATGAAAGCCTGGAGAGTGAAATTGACAGCAGGAGGGAAAAGCTTAGCTGAAGAGAAGATCCAAAGAGGTATATTCCAAGGAGATCCACTATCACCGTTACTATTTATAATCGATGATGCCATTCAACCACATACTCAGAAAATGCACAGCCGGACACAAATTTAAAAAATCGTAAGAAAAGATCAATCACCTAATGTACATGGACGACATCAAACTGTTTGCAAAAATTGTTTAAAAAAGGATTGGGAATTCTAATACACGCAGTAAGAATATATAATCAGGACATAGGAATGGAATTTGGCGTAGAAAAATGTACAATGTTTATAATGAATAGCGGCAAACGACACCTGATGGACGAAATGGGGCAACCAAATCAAGAAAAAATTAGAACGCTCGGATAAAAGGAAACCTACAAATTCATGGGAATATTAGAAGGTGGCACAATAAAACAAGTGGAGATTAAAGAAAAAAGAAAAAAGTGTATCTCAGGAGAACCGGAAAGCTACTCGAGACAAAACTATCAAGCAGAAACCTTATCAAAGGAATAAAAATACCTGGGCTGCTCTCATATGATATTCGAGACCCTTCTTGAAGTGGGGCAGAGAAGAATTTAAGCAAATGGTCCAAAGAACAAGAAAACTAATGACCATGCATAAGGCATTACACCCAAGAGATGACATTGACTGATTATATGTGTCAAAAAAAAAAAAAAAAAAAAAAAAAAGGAAGAGTACTTGCCAGCATTAAAAAAAGCGTTGACGAATCAATATAACGCATGGAAAAGCACGGAAGGACTGAATACGGCCACCAAAAGCAATACTGACAACACGAGGAACAACGGAACGACAGTAACCAGAAAACTAAAGTCGAAAGAAAATAACTCTATGGACATTTTAAGCGAATAATAAGAAACATCTCACAAGAGAAAACATGGAAAGGGAAACCTAAAGAGAGAAACTAAATCTCTTCTAAGAGCAGCACAAAACAATGCCATAAGAACCAATCATATCAAAGAAAGAATAGAAAAGACGCAGTAAAACAGCAAGTGTAGGTTATTTGGTGATATATGTTGTTTTTTTTTTGGTAAATGACATATCAACCCTCTTAGGTTATTTAATGCCAAATTCATCTTTCTCGAAGAACAGCAGAGGTACTATTTAACCCATAGCTGGAAGGATTGAGGAGTTGCTACCTTTTCCAAGTGCATTTGTCCAAAAGTGAACGTAATAGTTCGACTGGAGTTCGAACATAGTTACTACGATTCCGCAGTCCAGTGCTTTAACCACAACACCACAAGGACACCCCTATTTGGTGATAGAGACGAAATGATCACTCACATAATAAGCGAGGGCAACAATTTAGCAGAGAAAAAGTATAAGACTAGACAATTTGGTGGGCTTGGTGATCCTCTGGGAATTGTGCATTAAATTCGAACTTGACCATACGAACAAATGGTATATGAAAAACTCAGCATCTGCCCTGGAGAATAAGACAAACTTTTATGGGATTTTGACATGCAAACGGATCACCTAATCTTTGCCAGACGACCAAACCTTATAATAATCAACAAAAAAAAAAAAAGATAACTTGCTGAATTGTTGACTTTGCTGTCACGGCTGACTACAGAGTAAAATTGAAAGAAAGCGAAAAGAAGGATAAGTACCTAGACCTTGCTAGAGAGTTAAAATAACTGCGGAACATGAAAATGGTGGGGATACCAATTGTAATTTGTACTTTTGTGACAGCCACCGAGAGATTATTAAAAAGACTAGAGGACTTTTAAAAAAGAGGACGAGTAGAGCCCATCCAACCTACTACATTACTGAATTCGGCCAAAATACCGAGAAGAGTCCTGGAGACTTGAGGAGACGTGTTCTTACATTAGCTCTAACTGTTGTTTCTCAGATCTTCAGAACTCTTCTTAGTATTTGAAATTTTGTCACGATGGTCTCAATTCTTTCTTTGATCTCCAGTTCGCCCACTCCTTTTTTCCAAAGATGAAAAGTACGATTTTATCTCCGTCATCTTCCTATTTCATAGCCTTATACAGTTGTTTGAGAAGGTCAAGGTATTAGTCCAGCTTTTTGCTTTCTTTTATTTTCAATTTTTAATCTGCTGGAAGGCAACGTCCGTTAGTTTTTGTTAATCCCGGGTCCAATGCTCTATCTTTGACCCACTAGAAAAGAAAATATTCAGAATAATAATCTCTCTCCATTTTATGCTTTCAGAGTATTTTTCAACATTGCCTCTGATAATGGTTCTTATTCACTTCTTTGAGATTACACGAATTATTGTGAACTCTCAGACATTTATTGACGAGACTTAACCAAGATAGTATTGTGGAGAGTGGTTGCCTTGAAGTTGGTACGGGAGTAATTTTGAAAAACAGTTCAATTGCTGACACGTGTAGTAAAAGCATAATACGTTTGTGCAATGGGGTATTTTTTCCGCTTAGATTAGTGTATTTTTTTTTTATCGTGACACATGCCAAATCCGCATGGCACGGGGGAATAGGTAGATAGTTACAAGGGTATTAATGCGTTCATAGAATAAATGTGGACTTCACAAGGATAGATCAGGATTCAGTTACCTCCCTTTTAATCGTTCGAAACCAAAATGCAGTAATAATGTCAATTCATGTGGAATATAGTTTGTGTAAAAGCTGTCACAATATCACTCAAATGATATATAGACATTCACGCCCTGAGACCAGCATCTGCTAATTTATTCAACTTCTTCCAGTCTTTATACATGAACTTGTTCTTTTTTTCTTTTCATATATTAGGTTTACACATGGGAATTGAAATTACGGAGTTATTACCTTCCGCGGTAATTCGATCATTCATTCTTTTTGTT
Organism: Sepioteuthis lessoniana; assembly: GCA_963585895.1. Classification (NCBI taxonomy): domain Eukaryota; kingdom Metazoa; phylum Mollusca; class Cephalopoda; order Myopsida; family Loliginidae; genus Sepioteuthis; species Sepioteuthis lessoniana. The sequence goes on along the minus strand of CAUZXS010003288.1, from coordinate 27,694 downwards.
TTCGCTTTGTTGAGAAAATTCAAGGTAGAGAGCGTTACCCATGACTTGGTCCGGAAAATTTAGCCTGTTGTGGTTTATCGTCTGTGTGTAAAAAAGGCTGGAATGGAAGCTAGTTGATGTTTGACTCAAATTGCTGATTTTTACCGCTCTTTTGGGAACTTAAAGAACATGATCGCTAAATGGCAGGAAAAAAATCACAAAATAAAAGACTTATATTCAAAATAATGAATTTAAAAGAGCAGCGACTTACATTTTTGATCAAATATATGAAACATACGCAATAAATCCATAATGATACTCACACTCGCACACAACACCACGTTCACTATATATATGTGAACGTATACGTACTTGCATATATCTAAGCCATCTGAAGAAGCGAGGTTTAACTCGTCGAAAAAAAATTATGATGGCGTGATAAAAGTTCGTTGAGTTTTCTTCCATTTGCGTCACATATATATTCCTTCTGAATGAGAGTTTTTTTTAATATACACTGATAGAGCTATTTACTAATAGCCATGCATTGAGCACTCCTGTTGAATGTTATAAAATCTTTCATATATTCTATATATGAATATTTCAAACTCACTGTACTTGGACACGAACCGGATATATATATATATATATATATATATATATATATATATATATATATATATATTACGCAGGTATGTTTATATGAATATTAAACAATATTGCCCATAATCAAGTACTCGCATAAAATTTTTGCCTAGTCAGTTGAAGCAACAGAATACACCGACTGTACCTCAGCAAATAGGCAATACCCCACCAAGCAAGTGCCCTGGATATGACACTAAAAAATCTGATGTTATGGTTCCAGTAATGTTGGAGCTTTAGGTGATGTGAAGTACTCCTTCGTGGCATCGCTCCCAGGTCTACTCTGGCCCGGAGTTTTAGCACCTGAAAGGGTCTTATTTATGGGTCAAATATAACTAAACCAGAGGTTCGAGAGTTTACTGGGGGTTTTTGTATTTAACCTGCGTATTTATACTCAACTGAATTGTTTAAAATAGAACTGTTTTGACATTTAAAATACGTACTTATGCTAAACTGAATTATCTGAAATAAAACTGTTTTTACATTTAACTCTGTGTATTGCCCAGTCGTCTAGGGCTGTAGAATACACTAACTACACCTCAGCAGTAGGGTTATGACGCTAAACAATCTGATGGTGCGGTTCCAATGATACTAATGATGATTAGGGAACGCAGAGCACCCTTTCCTTGCCATCGCTTGCAGGTCCACTATGGCCCGGAGTAGAAGTAAGAAATAGGGCCCTATCTATAGGTCAAATAAAGCTAAACTGTGTAATTACGCTAAACTGAATTGTTTGAAATGGAACTGTTTTTGACTTTGAAGCTGTATTAACGCAAAATTGAATTGTTTAAAATAGAACTGTTTTGATGTTTGACTGTGTGTAAACAAAATCTTTACTCATACAGAACTGATTTGTTTGAATTAGATCTGTTTGACTAAACTGAACAGCTTGAAATAAAGATATTTTTAATTATTAAAGAGTATACTCATGCTAAACTGAATTGTTTGAAATAGAACTGATTATATGTATGAAAATGAATTTGGCCTTAAATAACATGTAAAGGTTGATATGCCATAAAACCCAAAAAAACAACAACAACCAACACCGCATTGTATTTAAAAAAATGATAAAATATTGATTTTATTCAAAAAATAAGATGCTAGTGATAGATAAGAAGGAAAAGTTTTGTTTTATTATTTTGTTTTTAATTGTTGTCAATTGATTTAAAACCTTGTTCAGCGTCTTCATTGAAGTTGGGGTGGCAGCAATTTTACCCGGGACTCCGCAAAATATTCTAATTGATATTTGCTATGAACTAGATGGGCTTAATTCCTCCACTGATCTCCAGTTCACTCAGGGTGTTTTCCCAGGCCCCTGGGGACTGTTTCTGTGAAAAAAGGATTTTTCCGAAAGTGTTTTTAATCTTTTTAAAAAAATAGTTGACATGCTATGATAGAAGGGAAAAAGGAACTTGTTGGTTGACTAGATGGGTTTGAATATATATATATTTATATATATATGTATATGTATATATGTATATATATATATATATAGTTGAATTACATGCATATATATACTCAAATATACACAAATGTATATATATATATATATATAAATTTATACATATATATATACACACACATACACACACACACACATACACATATATATTTTATAATTATATATATATATATATATATATATATATATATATATAAATTTGAATTATATATATATGTGTGTGTACACATATATAGTATATATATATATATATATATGTATATTTGAATTATATATATATATATATATATATGTGTACACACACACACATATATATATTTATATATTTTATTTCTTATATGGTGGTTGTCCAACGGATCCGATGATGATGTTTATGTTTTACAACTCATCTATATTAGGATTATAAATTTACCGGGAAAATTTAAATGTTCATAGTTGAATGGTTTTTTTGTTCTGATGGAATTGTTCCCGAGTCACACACACACACGCACACACACACACACACAGATATATATATATATATATATATATATATATATATATATATATATATATATATATATATATATTTAATAGAGGCTTATAGTACTAACTAGCGGACTTGGTAAGTAAAT
>CAUZXS010003288.1:5000-20000 GCA_963585895.1 Sepioteuthis lessoniana | reverse complement strand
CTGTACTCATGCTAAACTGATTTTTTTTTAAATAGTGCCGATTATTTGAATAAAAATGTATTTGGCGTTAAATAACCTACATAGGTTTGTTATGGGACCGTTACCTACCCATTGATGGACTCCTCCAAATCCTACATTAATTGAGAGCCAAGTACTCTTGTTGTTGGGATGAATAGTCAGCCGGTCGTAGAGACTGGATATTCGACTGACGAGAAAGCCTGTCTTACGCTACCACTTTTCTCTTTATTTTGTTACTTTAATATATCCTTAAACTTATACCGTTTCCGAATTATCTTTTCGTGGTCCCAAATCGGGTCCACATCAGCCATAAAACCCAAACAATCAAGTAAGCCCATCATAGTTATTTACACTATCATTATTTTAAGAATAAATATTGTTTATAATTATTCAAAATATTATTTCAGATCGATTTGTCACAAAATAATTCCTTTCCTGAATAAATAATTTGCAGTAATATGTTTTCAAAAATACATTTTTCCACTTTTTGATTTGTCCTCATATATGTAGTTTCAAGTTTTTTAATCAGTCAAATGGTTTCAAGTTTTTTTAATTAATCATATCGTTTCAAGTATTTTAAGGTTCAATATGGTTTCAATTACTTAAATAATTCATATGGTTTCAAGTATTTTAATTATTAGGTATGGTTTCAAGTATTTCAATTATTCGTATGGTTTCAAGTATTTTGATTTTTCGTATGGCTTCATGTATTTTAATCATTCATATGTTTTCAAGTACTTTAACCATTCATACGGTTTCAAGTATTTTAATTATTCGTATGGTTTCAAGTATTTTAATCATTTATATGGTTTCAAGTATTTTAATTATTCGTATGTTTTCAATTATTTTAAATATTGGGCATGGTTTCAAGTATTTTAATTATTCGTATGGTTTCAAGTATTTTAATAATTCATATGGTTTCAAGTATTTTAATTATTTGGTATGGTTTCAAGTATTTCAATTATTCGTATGGTTGTAAGTATTTTAATTATTCGTATGGTTTCAAGTATTTTAATCATTTTATGGTTTCAAGTATTTTAATTATCCGAATGGTTTGAAGTACTTTAATCATTCATATGGTTTCAAGTATCTTAATTATTAGGTATGGTTTCAAGTATTTTAATTATTCGTACGGTTTCAAGTATTTTAATTATTTGTATGGTTTAGAGTATTTTAATCAGTCATATGTTTTCAAATAACTGGCTATAATAATCCTTTAAAAACTATAGTTAATTATTTTTAATACAAATATTATTCACTCAATTATATGGTTTCTGTATGCCTATCTAATTAGAATAAATACCAGGGAAACCTATGGTTTAAAGTATTCGTAGCCCCTACTAATAAAATGTACTCAATAAAATAGTTTCAAGAATTTTAAGAAATTCCGATATATTTGACTCATGAATAGGAATCTAATAGGTACAACCTATCGAAGTCATAGTTGAACCGGGAGAAATAGTATCATAAAAATCAGTTTAATATCATACCTTAGTCATTTAAGATATTAGAGTCCACCTAAACATGGATAATAATTTTATTAAGATGAATTTCAAAGATAACAGTTTGAGAAAAAAAATTGTTTTCAGAAATTAACTCCAAAAAACAATGATATTGGGTTTATAAATTAATGATCGATTTGTCTGCATCTGATAAGCTTTATGATTATACCTGTGTGTGAATGTGTCCAGTATCACATAGTGACACATAAAAAATGCTTGTATTTAAAGAACAACTTTTCTCGGTAGTAAAATATGTGTCAGTAAATCATTTTTTTTTCGGTCAGAAGAAAAAAAAAAGAGCACAGTATAATTGCAGATAAAAATTGGGAATTTTAAAGAAGATTCCCACATTCCCCTCTTTTGGCAATTTTATCAATTTAGCTGTACTTAAAAGAAGTACTAATGAATTTTACGAAAGTTATTGATATTCATAAAGTAGTTTGTGTTAAATCTTTCATTAACGGAAGAGTTCTGGGTATCTTTACAGATCTCCGTAAGGATATTTAATCATATTGAAAACCCCTGAAATTGATATCTCAAATAAATATTTGATTTTATTATTTTCTATATTTGTTAGATTAGTATTCATCATCATCATGTCCTGCCGCTAGCACGGATATCCCTGACCCTCTCTCGCCACGTCTCCCTATCGTTCATCGCCTCCGGCAGGTCTTCAAGGCTACATCCCGTATCCTTACATAGCTGCTGTATGTATGTTCGAGCTGGTCATCCCGCTTTTACTCGGCCATATGTCGGGTCCAAAGCAGTACATCACTTCTCCAGCAGTGTCCTGCAGGTCTGTTTCGTCTAACTTGGATAGTTTTCGTGATGGGAGGCAGGTGGCCGTATAGTTGGTGCCTTGTGCAGTGTTGCCGCCAGGATTGTTCAATATTGCTCGCAACATTCTTGTGTAATTGCCGTCTAGCTTCTTCTCCAGCCGTTTTGTTAGCGTCCAAGTAGTGCATCCATACAGCAGTATCGATACAACCGCTGCTTGGAAAAAACTGCGTTTCATTTTATCGGTCAGGTCTGATTTCCATATGATCGATAGCCTATCGATAGCTGTCCATGCCTTCGTTAGCCGTGTGTCGATGTCTTTTTCGGTTGATGAGTAGATTAGTATTTGTCAAAATTTTTTATCCTAAAAATTAGATTTTTATCACTCCACTTTGAGGACATAATAGTCGTTGTGATTAAATAGTTGCGCTTTTCTGGTTAAACAAATGGACGTGACAGAGAAGGTCTAAACACATGTAGGGAAGAGAGAAAGTTTTCAACTTCCAGTAACGATTTGAAAAAATGACTGAATGCCTAGTGCAAGATGATATCCTTTTACAGCTAAATTGACAGTAAAACAGAAAGAAGGCGAAAGGTATATCGTCATTCCTGTAAAATACCCTGGTCCGCAACTGCTAAGATTTAAAAAATATTTCCGATAATAAACTTAACAATTTGGAACAGTGTGATTGAAATCGGGAGGAAAATGGCGGATTCATAGCTGAATGGATTTAGTCTATCACAGAGTTGAAAAAATGGGAAGCGAAAATTGGTTAATATTGAGACATTACAAAAGGATTTTGAAAAATCTTATCGAATACGAAAGTAAAAATATTACGATCCCAAATAGAAAATTCAGAGTAATTTCTAAGAACATAAAAAAAAAGAATTGGTGAACAATAAATTCGTATAACATTGAACTGTCCAGACCATAGAGATTGGCTCACATAATTTGAAGAGTCTGGAGATATGAGTACATTTCCTCTCAGTTAGGCTCCAGCAAAAAACCACCAGTTACGAATAGAATAAAAGAAGTACAAATTTTAAAATGATAATAAAAATATTGATGGTCGTCAGATATATAATCGCCATAACTTTCGGAATAAAAATCTATAAAACGTCAAAATACATTTAATGGATTTTTATATCGCATGAGAAACAGTTTGTCGACTCTTTATAAAATGATTGACGGTCTCTTCTGTGTGACTGGTCATTGTTATGATAGTTTGTTTCCCCAAATTATTTTTCAATCTTTTATAGTAGTTTAACGGAACTAAGCGTCAAATCATTGCGCATATTCGGAAATGACTCATTTTCATTTTCACATATCACGCTCATCTCCAATTCACTAGCATATATTTTAACTACATTTTTTCTTAGGACATATCGGCTAAATATATCCTACATTAATTTTTTCAATCATTATTTTTTCTGTCTTCATCCCGCTGTGATAATTATTTTCTTTTATGGAGGTGTAATGGTTATCGTTGTAGGAAATGGACACGGCGACACGAGTTCAAATCCTAGACGAGATTGATTGCATTTCACATAGCACTAATACCCTTGGGAAAGGTATGAATCCAATTATTCTCCCTCCGGCTATGGATAAATAGTATGGGAGACTGGGTTCTTCAGCCTTGTTGAGGCAACTAGTATAGGAGAAGGAAAACTCTTAATTGTTATATTTGTTACACTCCGCTTAAAAATTGATCTTGTGTCATATCCTGCGCGAGCAGAGGGGTTGGTAAATATGGATAATTGTCTTCAGTTAGTCTGAGTCATTGCCAAAGTAGGAAGATGGAACAGAAAAAAATGTCAAGTAAAAATGCATTGTAAAAGCTTCCATGTAACTATAAGCCTGATACTTTTCTAAATATTACTCTAAGCTGAAATTATTTCAAGAACGCAATCGACAGTAGAGGCAAAAGACGTTGGTGGTTCTCAGTGAGCAATGTCTAAAGTTTTTATGCATATATTAAAGAAATAGGGTGTTTAAACAAGGAAAACATAATGGTAGAACACGAAAGATATAAAAATCTCAGGATTAAAAAAAAATTCTTTAATCAGTATATTTTGTAAATTCACGATCTCTCTCCTACCTCGTCAGTTTTTTATCAGATCATCATGCATCAGACTTGATAAATCCATTCAATATAGGTGTATTTGATTTTTATTTCTTTCCCTCTCAGCGGAAAAAGACTAAAAAAAATTGAATTCATGTACACTACTAGTAAAAGGTATTTGGCCACTCTCAATTTGTTTACTTCTCATTCGAAAAGTGCTATTTTTAATAAAACAAGAACCATAATTTTTTATTATTAAGTGTTTTCGGACTATTGTCTTCATCTTTATTGTTATTTCCATAACGTTTCGGCCGATATGTCCTGCGGCCTTCTTCAGGTGTTTGGCGAACGCGGGAACCTTCACAGAACATAGAACTACTATTGAATTCACCGGGAACGCCTCTTCTGATTCTGTTAGCCAAAACCGGGAACAAGTGTTAAGTATTCCTGTATTGTTACTCGCATGTAGTCAGGATTGAACCTGCAACCTCCTGATGATTGTCTCCTTAGGGAACCAACGTCTATAACCGTTACGCCATGTGCCTTGCTGGACAATTCAGAGTGAACTTTTGGGACTAATAAACTTAATGTTCTTATTTGACTATAATTACTACTATTATGTATGATTTTTTTTACCTGTGCTCATATTCAGATTTTTTTTTCCTCATCTAGCCTTCTTAATTATCGGTTCCCATATTGTATTTAACTCTATACTTGGTCTACTCAGCAGGTCATTGTAGCCCACCATATGTGCTGGTTCCTTAAGGCGTCTAATCCTCCAATGTTCAGCCCTATCAATTATCTCAACTTTATCCCATAAGGGCAGATGGTTTCCCCCCTCAAAAAAAAAAATCAACAAGCAACTAAAGCACCATAATGTTTTTATATGCTATCAAAATACAAATCTTCCTCAGTAACCTTGACCTTAATATAACCAGATATCTTTTGGAAAATTGATTTGAAGGTGATTTTCTTCTTTAGTACAAACAATAAAAATTACTGGGACTAAAGTGGATCATACTGTTTGAATATATCAGGAAACAGAACAAAACAAGATCAAAAGTTGGGCTGGTAGATGAAAAGCAAAAAGATCAGAGGAAAATTTCATCACAGTCATTAACTTGCGTAATAAAAAGTTGACACCTCCAAAAATCACAGCACAACTGAACAAATGTTGGGAAAAATGTATCAACAACCACTATGATGAGAAGACTGTGAAGCTGGCCTACATGGCAGAATTGCTGTCAAGAAATCACTGTTGATGAAGCATAAACATGTCAAAAGGCTCCACTGGCACACAAAAACTGGACAATAGAGCAATGGAGTAAAGTCTTTTGGACTGTTGAATCAAAGTTCGAAATCTTTCGGTCCGATAGGATGATCTGTTTACGGTGAAGAGTTGATGAAAGAGCTACACCCCGCCCCGTATCACACCCAGCCTAAAGCATGGAAGAATCTCTGTTATGGTGTGAGGGGCTTTTGCCAATTGCAAAATCAGGAAGTTACACCAAGTTAAGGGTATATTGAATTAGATCAGCTATCACAGAATATTACAGCATCATTCAATTCCATCTGGAACGCGGTCTGTGGCTCAAGGATTTGTACTTATGAGAGATAATGACCCAAAGTATACAAGTAAACTTTGCCAGAGGTACATTAAAAACAAAGAGGAACAACACTTCCTTCAACTGATGTCTTGGCCGGTGCAATCAATGGACTTAAATCCCATTGAACTGGTCCGGGATTAACTTAACCAAAAGGTCTGAGCTAAACAACCTAGAAGTGTGACTCACCTCTGGGAACTCTTGCAGGAAAGCTGGGCCGAACTATTTTTTATCTACCCCCAGTCTTAGATGGAAAGAATACTCAGAATTAGTGAAGTAGAGAGCGCGGTCAAAAGGGGGAACTCATCCAAATGAGTCAAAGGTTTAAGTTTTCGTTTAATTTGTTTTCAGTGTAGCTCAGGAAGACTTGTATTTGGTATGATAAATAAAACAATTGTGATGTTTAACTTGTTTCATTAAAAAATAACACTTTTACGATGAGAAATAACATTTTTCAGGGTACCAAACACTTTTGACTGCTGATATATATATATATATATATATATATATATATATATATATATATATATATATACGTAATATGTAATTTAAGAGTAGAAAATGGATTTTTAATTTTTTTTTTTTAATTAAAGGGTAATCAATTTATTTTTAATGCAATTTCCGAAAAGCGTACACCTATCAACAAATACCTATTTTACATTGATTCCTTCATTGAAGTTCTATTAATTTTCCAAACAAGAACTTTTGTCAATTAAAATAAATGTTTCTCTAAGTGTAAACCTAAATAAAACTTACGAAGACTGTATCCCATATAACTTTGTTTAATTCAAATTTACTCAATGAAACCTTGTCAGCGAATACGTACGACGATCCCTGACAAAAATATGGAATTAGCATACAGGATATTCATTTAGAATTAACATATTGGATGTTCATTTAGATTTTCTTTTATTGTGCAGTGTTTTTCTAATTACTCAGGAGACGCACTATATATATTTTTTTAAATAGCTGAAGATTCTGGTTTCATGAAATATTCCTGAATCAAACTAAATAAAATTATTTGAATTAATAGTATCATTTTTCCCCAAATCATTCAGACAAAAATATAATCGAATAATCCAATGTTTAGGAAGAAAATTTTGGAATAATCTTGTAATTTGTATTCCTAAAAAAATACCAGCAGAAAACGAGATATACAAATCGATCGATAGTTAAGAAACAGTTCTTAGAGACATCATCAAGCAGTTGGGTATACCATATTTACCAAGCCCTTCCGCTCGGGCAGGATATGACACGAGGTCAATTTTTAAGCGGAGTTTAACAGGTTTAATTTCAGAGGTTTCCTTCTCCTAGACTAGTTGCCTCACCAAGGATGAAGAACCCAGTCTGTCCTACTATTTACCCATAGCTGGAGGGAGAATAATTGGATACATACCTTTATTGCTATGTGAAATGCCATCAGTATCGTCCAGGATTTGAACTCGTGTCACCGTGTCCATTTCCTACAACGATAACCACTGGCACCTCCAAATTAAAAACCTCCGCTCAGGCAGGATATGACACAAGGTTAATTTTTTAAGCGGTGTTTAACCGGTTTCAATTCAGAGTTTTCATTCTCCTATACTAGTTGCCTCACCAAGGCCGAAGAAATCAGTCTGCCCTACTATTTACCCATAGCTAGAAGGAGAATAACTGGATTCATACCTTTCCCAAGGGTATTAGTGCTATGTGAAATGCAATCAGTATCGTCCAGGATTTGAAGTTGTGTCTGAGATTTAGCGCAAATGTAAAAGAAATTGATTGGTTAACAAAAAAAAGCGAGACAGCAAATACACGAGAATGCTACGAGCAATATTGAACAAGTCCTGGGGGCAGCAGCCCACAAAGGAGCAGTTGTACGGCCACCTACCTCCCATCACGAAAACTATCAAAATTAGACGAATCGCACACGTGGGACACTGCGGGAGAAGTAGAGACGAGCTCATGAGCGATATGCTCCTGCGGACACCTTCAAAGTTAGGATGACCAGCTCTAACCTACATAGAGCCGCTCTGTGCCGATACGGAATGTAATCCTGAAGACCTGCCGGAAGCAAAGGACTATAGGGAGAGGTGGCGAGAGCGGGTCAGGGATATCCGTGCAGATAGCGCGACATGATGATGATGATGATGATGATGATATATACATATATAGTACAATTTAATGGAGACTCAAACTCGGTTAAGTCGTCATAATGAATTTATTTCGGCAGAGAATATTATTACTATACTCTCCCTCTCGTCTATATATATATATATATATATATATATATAATTTTTTCATTCTATCCTCAGAAAATTGGGTTGATGATTATGAAGACGTTTTTGAGGACGATCCTGTCAAAGAGGAAAACACAAATAGGAAATTACTGGCATAATTGGAAAATTTATCATGGATTTTTAAAAATTACTATGAGAAAGTTTCCTCCACCCAAAAAATATCTGTTAACTGCCATATAGGAAAGTTGTAATAACTGTGATAAAGAACACTGCTTTCAATTAGTGAAGTCAGTGACAGAAATATTGTATAAAAGAATTTATGAAAAAAAATTTTTTAAGTAAGGAACAACCGAGGATTAATTCTAATTCATTGCCAATGAATGCCAAATTTTTCAATATTTCTTCTCAATATTTGGGAGGTGGGGGTCCTCGTGGTGTAATGGTTAAAGCGATGGACTGCAGAATCGTAGTAAGCGACTTCGTACTTCAGTCGCGCTATTACGTTCACTTTCGGGCAAATACCCTTGGGAAAGGTATGAACCCCCTTATCCTCCCAGCTATGGATTAAATTGTACTCCCACTGTTCTTTAAGGAGAATGGCTTAGGCATTAAATAACCTACAAAGGTTGATATGCCATTAAACAAAGAAACCAAACCAAACCAATCAATATTTGATTATTCCATGATATTTTATTCATAATGGAATTGTTTGTTTATTGTTTTGTTTTATGGCATATCAACCTCATCGGCCATTTAATGCCGAATCTAGTTGAAGAAAATAAGTCTGAAAAGAAATTCAAAGGAGGGGTCTTAGGAATTATTGATAAACTTTAGATAATTAGTTGGGGATTTGTTTTTTTTATTCGGAGTTTATTTGTATATAAAAATGTATATTATATAAATGTATACAAATGTAACATCAATTTTAATAAATTAATCTAGTTTAAGATATTTTCTAAGAAGTCAGAAAGTTCAGTAATGAGAAAAAAACGTTTTTCATTATAGCTGTTACTAGTTTTTATCGCTTTAAATAAATTAAACGTAAGTGGATATTGACCTATCAACTGGGGTTTGTGAATACATAGACTGCTTCACTACAGAGGGTTAACCTCCCCACCCTCGAGGGACCAAATAATGATACTAAACAAGCTGATAGTGAGCCTCCGGTAATACGGGAGCTTTGTGGAATGCAGGTTATCCTTTATTGCCACCTTTAGCTGCTCCTGATAGGGTCTTATTTATGGGTCAAATAGAACTAAACTATGTACTAACATTAAAATGAATCGTTCGAAATAGAACTTTTTTTTTACATTGAAACTGTGTACTTATACTAAACTGAATTGTTTGAAATAGAACTGTTTTGACATTTAAGAGTGAGTAAACAAAAATCTATGCTAACACTAAAATGAATTGTTTGAAATATAGCTGTTTTTCATATTGAAACTCTGTACTTATTCTAAACTGAATTGTTTGAAATAGAACTGTTTTGACATTTAAGAGTGAGTAAACAAAAATCTATGCTAACACTAAAATGAATTGTTTGAAATATAACTGTTTTTCACATTGAAACTGTGTACTTATTCTAAACTGAATTGTTTGAAGCGAACATATGTATAAAAAATGCATTTGGCGTTTAATAACCTACAATGGTTAATGTGCCATAAAACCAAATCAAACCAAACCAAACCTAAGTGAACAACATATAAGTTTTTTTTAACTTCTCAATTTTTGTCAGGTGGAATAACTCTCAGCATTTTTAGTATATTGTCTTACGCACGCATTACATTGTCTTGTGCACACATTACATTGTCTTGCTCACGCATTACATTGTCTTATATACGCATTACATTGTCTTGAGCACACATTACACTGTTTTGTGCACGCATTACATTGTCTTGTGCACGCATTATATTGTCTTGTGCACGCATTATATAGTCTTGGGCATGCATTACACTGTCTTGCGCACGCATTACATTGTCTCATGCACGCAGTTCATTGTATTGTATACGAATTACATTGTCTTATGCCAACATTCCATTGTCTTGCTCACGCATTACATTGTCTTATGCACGCATTACACTGTCTTGTGCATGCATTACACTGACTTGTGCACGCATTACACTGTCTTGTGCACACATTACACTGACTTGTGCACGCATTACACTGTCTTGTGCACGCAGTACATTGTCTTGTTCTCGCATTACATTGTTTTGTGCACGCATTACATTGTCTTGTGCATGGATTACATTGTCTTGTGCACGCATTACATTGTCTTGTGCCCACATTACACTACTTTGTGCATTCATTACATTGTCTTGTGCTTGCATTGCATTGTCTTTTTTCGCATTACATTGTCTTGTGCACGCATTACATTGTCTTGTGAACGCATTACATTGTTTTTTGCATGTATTACATTGTTTATATCATCATCATCATGTCGCGCCGTCTGCGCGGATATCCCTGACCGTCTCTCGCCATTTCTCCCTATCACTCATCGCCTCCGGCAGGTCTTCAGGATTACAACCCGTGTCCTCACATAGCTGCTGTATGTAAGTTCGTGCTGGTCGTCCCACACTTGCACATCCATGAGTGGGGGTCCACAGGAGTACATCGCTTATGAGCTCGTCCTTGCTTCTCCAGCAGTGTCCCGCGTGTCTGGTTCGTCGAACTTGTATAGTTTTTGTGATGGGGGGCAAGTGTCCGTATAGTTGGAGTCTCGTGGGGTGTTGTCGCCATGCCCGCATTATATTGTCTTTTGCACGCATTACATCGTCATATGTACGCATTACCCTGTCTTGTGCACACATTACATTGTATTATGCATGCATTACATTGTCTTGTCACGCATTATATTGTCTTATGTATTTATTCGTCTTTCATGTGCAATCAGCTGAACTCATTTGTTGACTTTTTATTTCCCATATATCGATTATCTTTATCAACGAACCGAACTGAAATCTTGGACGATTTTGTTTGTATTACAAATATAAAATCATAATTTTCTAAATTGAAAATTCATAAGATTTTATCTCATTTGGTATTTTTGAGAATTCTTTTCAGAAAATCAAGACCTTATATAAATAATCACTTTCTTTTAGTGTCTAATTCATTTAAGTTTTATAAAAATCCGTAGTAATCACAAAACATGCTTCAGGTTATTCACTGTATCTAATACTGTAAACCGGACATTGTCCTAGCGGTTAGAGTGTTCGCCAATGGCCCGGGAGACCTGGGTTCAATCCCAGGTCGAGTCATACCAAAGACTCAAAAAATGGTACTTGATGCCTCCTTGCATAACACTCAGCATTATAAGGTACGGATCAAGGGTAAAGTGGAGCAATCCAGGTAAAAGAGTAGCGCCCTCCCCTACACCTTTATGTAGTAGCTATCGAAAAAGGAGCCTTCGGGTGACCCTCGACTATGGTCGCCTACTTTACTTACATAATACTGTAAAAGCGCAGTTGATTAAACAGATAGATTTTAGCCTAATGTTATTTACATTCATTTTAATACTATTAGCAGGTCATAAAAGTTTTTGACATAAAAAAGTATAACAATTAAGTTTCTTCATTTTGTACGTTGTTAAACACAGTATTCTATGATTGCATAAACTGTTGTAGTAAAAAGAAACAGAACATTGATATTTGGTTAAAAACATTCAAAAGACAAAATTAATTTCCTCATACGACTGATTTTTCTTTAGATAAGTTAGATGCAATAATTACGTGGTGCCTTCAATAAGTTTGCAGACTTTTTTGTACAGGAATTTAAAATTGTCGTAGACTCTTGTGTGTTCAGTATGTTATAGCTATACATCTTATGAGATGACTGACAAATTTTCATGATTACAGGTTCAAATGAAAAGCTACAGCAGCAATTGGAATCCACCCTACTAAAGCTTGATTGTCACCGCTGGTGAATTTCAAAAATACAATCTGGACGTAAGGACACTTTAGAAGAACGATATGCAATAAGATTCTGTCTTAAACTTGTAAAAGATGCTACAGAAAGGTATGGAATGCTTCAGACTGCTTTTCGACCATCTTGCATGAATAGAGCATCAGTTTTTGAGTAGCATAAGAAATTCAATGAAGGCAGGGCGTCTGTGAAGGATTATGAGAAGTGTGGGAGTAGTAAGGAAGTCAATAAACCAGAGTTGATTGGCCAAAGGGTTAGGGTTAGAGTTAGGGTTACTATGTTGAGGTCTTAAGGGAGTTCAGGAAGAGATTCCGTCGAAAGCGGCCAACACTCTTGAAATCGGCTAAGTGGCATTTCTACCAGGACAATGTACCAGTCCACAACTCCATCCTTGTCACCGACTATTTGACCAAGATGGGCATCAATACAGTTCCTCAGCCTCCCTATAGTCCAGACCTTGCTCCCTGTGACTTTTGCTTATTCCTTAAGCTCAGAGGCTATCGTCATGAGACATTTGAGGAGATGAAAGAGGCTGTGACGAAGTTCATTGACACGCTCACACAAGAGGACTTCTATAGGGCCTTCTAGAAGTTGTTGGAACGGTACAAGTGCATTGCAGCCGGTGGAGAATACTTCGAAGGGGACTAGAGTTTCATGTGTGTACTATCAATAAAAGTGCCCATACGAAAAACGTCTGTAAACTTATTTAATGATCCTCGTACCAACGATTTGGATGATATATTTTATTAAGATAGGGTTCTGGCATATTTATTCAGTTATCTTATGGGCCTTTCTGACGCTTCGTAATTGTTTGTTGTGTACCCATTTTGCCCTAACTGGGTTTACAAAGATAAAAAAGTAAAACATAGACGTAAACCAGGTAGAATTGGTGAGGAGAAAAGAGAAGTTTGGTTTGGTTGGTTGGGTTTTATGGCATATCAACCTTTGTAGGTTTATCAACGCCAAATCCATTTTTATGCAAATAATCAGTTCTATTTCAAACAGTTCAGTTTAGCAGGGGTACACAGTTTAATTGTCAAAAACATTTCTATTTTAAGCGATTCAGTTTATTCAAACAGTTTTAAATCAGCTAATTCAGTTTAGCGTAAGTACAGATTTTGTTTACACTGTAAAATGTCAAAACAGTTCTATATATAACAATTCAGTTTAGTGTAAGTACAGTTTCAATGTCAAAAACGGTTCAATTGAAATAAATTCAGTTTAGCATAAGTACGCAGTTTCAATGTAAGTACAGTTTAATTGTCAAAAACATTTCTATTTCAAGCAATTCAGTTTAGTCAAACAGTTCAGTTTAGCATAAGTATGCTGTTAGTTCTATTTAACCTATAGATAGGGCCCTATCAGGTGCTACCACGCCGGGCCAGAGTGGACCTGGGAGCAATGGCAATGAAGGCGTGTTCCGTATTCCCCAAAGCCCCAACATTATCGGAACTTCACTATCAGATTGTTTAGTGTCATATCCAGGACACTCATTGTTTTTTTTACCCCTCAGCAGAGGTGCAGTCTGTGTATTCTACAGCCCCAGCCGACTGGGCAAAGAAGAGGGAAGTATTGCAAAAATAACTTGATCAAAAGAAGTAATTTAACATATGTTGCGTGTTTTTTTTTTTTGTTTTTCTTAGCTAAATTTGATTTTGTATCTTCTCTTTATATAAGTAAAGTTTTCGACCTAAGTCCACCCTCAAAATATCTCTTTTCAAGAACTATTACACCGTGGTGTAAGGGGTGGCACTACTCTATTCCTTGGATTGCTCCACTTTACCCTTGATCCGTACCTTATAATGCTGAGAGTTAAGCAAGGCGGTGTCAAGTATCATTTTTTGAGTCTTTAGGTATGACTCGAGCAGGAATTGAACCTTTGTCTCCTGGACCATTGTCAAACACTCTACTCCTGAGGCCAATGTGCGAGTCTGTGTGAGTCTGTGCGTATTTCTGAAAAGAGAGAATCAGAAGAATAAGTAGGTGTATATGCAGATTGATCGATAGCGCTTTAAAATTTACTTATCGATGGTAGATATTCTTTCGCCACCTATCAGGTTGTTGTGTCTCTGTTTTGCCTTGTTCTTAAACTATATAGCGCCCAGCTACTTCTCAGAGGGTAGCATAATTTTAGTTTGTTGTAAGACTGCACACAACCAATTCTAAATAGTACATGTTATGCCGAGCTTCACGCAGCAAACGAGTCTTTCACGAAAAACGCTTCCTTCTTACACATTAGGTGCTTACATTACTGCTCATGAGTTTTCAGTCTGCTTCTCTGAGTAAAGGGTGATCCTAATTCAGGCATTTTTCTATTTAACCCTAAAAGAAAGCACCAGGATTGAATTCTATTAATTTTTTGAGGGATTTCTGATATCCTGAAATTGTTGAAACAGCCGAGCAGACAAAAGATTCTAATTGCAGAGAAAAAAGCGTCTGAAGACACCGCTGAATGAGAAAATTTCCATTCTAGGTTAATGAAAAATTGCTGCGTCGTTGCTATGAACAAAAACACGCTCCAGTTTAATCACAAAAAAAAAGGCTAATTCTTAAAAGTTCACAAAAAACTAATTATTGGATTTTAATAAAGATTTTTTGTTTATTCAAAAAATATTTTATCGAAAATGTTTTTTCAAAAAGTTTTTTTATGGGTCAACCCAAATATATATATTTTTTAAAGTAGATATACGTAAAAGTATTATCTTAAAAAATTGCATGATGATTCATGGGATATAGACGTTTAGCTTCCTCCTTTTTTTATTATTACTTTTGAAACTTTGAACAGGGGAGTATTAAAGCAATTTGACTTTTCTCAAGGTCCTTTTTAACTTGTATATCTTACAAGGAATGCAATCATTAAAAGAAGAAAATATATTGCTATATTTAGTCTCTTGGTTAA